>OY720441.1:225705552-225733036 GCA_963082915.1 Dolichopus griseipennis
TCCATAAGTCATTTTAACACCATAAAAGCTGTTATTAATTTGATCGTAAGACATAGCTAACCAAATTAACTTTATAATACTAAAAACATTTTCTAATTACACTATCTATTAAAAAATATTACAAATTCTTACTAATTTATCTATTTAAAAATATTAAAAAACAAACAAACTTGAAATAAATGAAAATATATTTATTCCAATTCAATTACAAAATGAAAAAAATCTAATTATTAAATTTTGTGATAAAAAGATAATCAAAGCATATTATATTTAATAATCCAAATTTTTCAAAATTGCAATTATTTTAAATGGTTAGTTTATATACCTTATAAAAAAGCTTATAAACGCAAAATATGCAATAAATGTATTTCTAAAATACAATTACAAATTTACAGCTTTTCATATAATTCATTTAAATATAAAAATAAATTTTACATAAATGCAGCAAGTACCTTTGAACATAGCTGAACCACTACAATTAAGTCTAGATTTCGGAGACACATAGGACATAGGAAATTTATTCTTTGGCTTTGAAATTAAACTCGACCAGAACCAATTCCCATGGTACTTTCATTACTAGTAACCTCGAGTTTAAATTTCATCAAAATACCGGCATTATTTTTTGAGTTTTGGTGTTTTTAAGATATATGTTTTTTAGTCCTTGAACTTGTCAAGGGTTCCAGAACCCGAAA
Organism: Dolichopus griseipennis; assembly: GCA_963082915.1. Taxonomy (NCBI): domain Eukaryota; kingdom Metazoa; phylum Arthropoda; class Insecta; order Diptera; family Dolichopodidae; genus Dolichopus; species Dolichopus griseipennis. Next base: position 225,706,245 of record OY720441.1, read on the forward strand.
CCATGGTACGATTTCGCCCATATGCAGTCCCGTCATACTTTCAATACTAGTTAACCCTTGTATACAATTGGAACGTTCTATATCTTTATTTTAAGTTACTAGTTTTTAATTTCGATGATAAGCTTTTACACATTTGGTGGGTCTAAGAGAGGTCCTGAACCACTAGTCCAAATGATCATGAATTAGGGGGACACGGAAGACATAGTAAAGAACACCCTGGGCCAAATTTGAAGCTTCTACATTTGTTTCAAGTTACTATTTACGTTTGGCCTAAATTCAATCAAAAAGTTATAGGTTCCGAACCCATGGTCCAATCCCGAACTTACGCAATCCCCGAAGTAATTTCATTACTAGTAACCTACAGCACAAATTTGATGAAGATATTTATAAATGCCGTTATAAATGCTGCTAGAGTTGCATTTGCTGAACATGTTATTTTATTTCTTAGGTTACCTATTGCAATATAAAAAGTTTCGGAGCCCGGTGTATGATAGTTCATGGCGAACAGAGCAGTTCTTCTCCATGTCAGATATGCTGTTGGGTCTCCCTGGAATTCGGGTAGAAATTTTACCAGGTCAAGTCCAGTATGAGTTTCTCTGACGTTTTGTAGGATAGATACTGGTTGGAATGTTTCAACAGACTGGGGTTGTAGTGATTGGATTACGGAAGTGAGGGTTTGTATTTAGGCCGGATAGTCTTGTCTAGTCCTTTCTATACAGCAGTAATGAGGTCCTGTACCTGTTCTGTAGTTACACTCATAATTATCAAGTTTCAAGAGTTTAACTTTTTTTTTTGCAAATAACAAAATGAATAAAAAAATATAAAAATATACAATTAGGAATAGGTTGGCAAAATTCTAACGGCTTTTATCTTTTTTTTTACTTAATTTTTGTATATCTATTCATGTAAGTTTTTTTACTACAATTCTTAATTTCCTTTGTTTAAGTGCTTGTTTTTGTTTTAAAAGTTTTAAATGTTCCGAGAAGTCCTCGGTATTACAATTTTCATCAAAATGTTCAGTCAGTAATTTGTGTTACTATTAAATTTAATATTTAAAAATATTTTACATGTTTTAAAAAATTATATCTTTTAATTACAAATTGTTTTCTAATTTCTTAAAACTACATTAATATGTTTTACTTTAAGAGATTATTTCTTTAATTAACCTAATTGATTCTTTTTAAGATTTTCTTTAAAAAAAATTTTGCACGCAATCGGGTATAAAGGGTATAATAAATTTGCCATTATGTTTGGGACGCAGAGAAGGAGGGGGGGTAGATATAGACTCAAGTGTATGGATCGGATCAGAATCGAAAAATAAATCGATTTAACTATGTATGTCCGTCTGTCCGTCCGTCACCACGATAACTCAAAAAATAAAAGAGCTAGGATCTTGCAATTTTCGCAAATTCGTTTTTTTGCAATAGCCGTCATCGCTTTTTAAATCCAGCCATTTTAGTCCAAGGGTTCGGGTAGCTGCCATACAACTCCTTCTTTTATATGAGTATTCTACTACACTTAATAAAGCTGTATGTTTGAAATGTTGCCAAAAGTAATTAACCGGATGATATAATGTATAGGTTACGGTCATACGGATATACCAGAGTTGACACAGTCTACTCTACTACACTCTTCCTCGTTTTTTTTTTAAACTTTTAATGCTACAAAATTATCGATCTTCACTTACATGAATTTCATTTAAGTTTTATATTGTTTAAAGATGATCCGCAACTACTTATGAATGCTCGTAACTGCTCGTTCACACAATATTATTTTTACCCCTTATATAGGGATCTGTTTTTATAATTATTTACTATCGCGGTATTTTTGTTTTGCGGGTTGTTTTTCTTAGAACGCGGTTTATCCCTATATGGGGATCCGTATATTCACTTTCTGTTTTAACCACGCTAAATTACTTTAAACAGGCCCATGTTGGGTGCCAGTTAAGATAATGTATGGATTTCTTTTTTTCTATTGCGCCTAAGGCAGCTTCACCTTAAGTATGCGAAGAGAAAGGCTTGTTACACAATAAAAAGAAATGTATTCCTTGAGAACTACTTTTATTCTGGTTTATTTAATTAAATTCAATATTAATACTAAAATTAACATGAAACAAACAAATAAAAAATTATTATTTTTTATACAAAAAGTGTCTAATAAGCAATTAATTAATTTAAAAATTAAATTGTTCCCACAGGAAAGTAAATTAAAAATTTAGTTTTAATGCGTTAAAGGAAATTTGATCCTTTGCTCGTGTACTTTTTGAACTTTTCATGTATGTACGTTAACTTACATAACATGTTTTCTAGTAAAATTCTTAGCCTTTTTGAAATAGGAAATAGTGTATAAAATTTAAAATTTCTACCTTTATAAATTTCGAATATATGCTTTAAGGTCTTGGGAGTAGTCGGGGTGGTACGCAAACTGTTATTCCAATTCATACAAAATTTCGCGTACACAAAACAAATAAGAAGAAACACCTGTACCCCAAATACAAGGTTCAATCATTTTTAGTTTCGAAATTATACTTGTTAGGCATCAATTCGATCAAAAGCTTCTAGAATCCGAACTCTTTGACCGAACTCGACCAGAACCAATTCCCATGGTAATTTCTTTACTTGTAACCTAGAATTTAAATTTCATCAAAATAGCGTCATTAGTTTTTGAGTTATGCTGTTGAGATATATGTTTGTTAGCCCATGCACTTTTCAAAGGTTCCAGAATCCGAAACCATAGGCCAATTTCACACATATGCAATCCCTGCCTTACTTTAAGTCCTAATAACCTACAATTAAAATTTCATCAAGATAGCTCGCTAAGTTTGTGAGTTATCGTGCCTACGGACGGACGCAAGTACGGACATGGCTATATATGTAAGATGTGTCACCTTTAATTAGCCAATTTTACTATTACTATTTAATTAAGCTTTATTACTATTTAATTAATTTGACTATATAAATTTATATTACTTTCTATTTGCTTATATTTTACTATATTAAGTTTTATCACTATATAATTAATTTTACTATATAAATTTATATTACTTTCTATTTGCTTAATTTTTACTATTTGCATAGCACATAAAATGCAATAACAGCATTTTATTTTTTGTTGTTGTTTGTTCTTTTACATTAATTTCTTTTTCGATGATGAAACAAAGATTATTAATATTTGAATAAACATATGATTTTATTACATAATTTGGAATCAGTTTTTAAGTTGAACTCGGTTGAAGAAGAAGAAAAGAATTTAAGAAGAAAAGAATTTAGAAGAAAAGAAGTAAATTAAAGAAGATTTTAGTTTTTGTTTAAAATTGAATTAAGTTTTTTTGTGAATTTGTATATAGAATTATAATAAATAATAAATAATTAGAATATTAAATATAAATCTTATTATTCCAATTTACATTTGGGGGCTCAACCAATTTTTTTTATTTAAATTTAAATTTTAAAAGAAAAAACTGTAAAAGCACATGTTTTACCTAAACGTGGGTGCATTAAAATTTTTATTTGTTGGGTTACTGAATATTAAATGACTGTTTCATCAAAAGTGAAAAAACAAGAATAAAAAAAATAGTAAAATTGAAGATTTTAAAAAGAAAGTTTACTTTACAAGACAAAACGCAAAAAAAATTTTAAAGTTAAAAGTAAATATTGATAGTTTTGAGTTAAATTATCTCGTAAACATGAGTAAAAATACAGTCGATTCAAAAGATGCAGGAGTCTCAGGTACTAACGATTTGAGTGAGCAGATTAGATTGTTAACCATAAAAATCACAAAAGAAGAAAAACAAGAAAATAAAGTAAAATTTCCGGTTGACCACGTGGAAAATTCAATCACAGATTTTGATGGTGAAAACGTGGAAATCCAAATATGGTTCGAAAATTTCGAAAAAGTTACAGAGGTCTGGAGTTGAACAGAAATGCAGAAATTCGTGTATGCACGAAATAAAATGAAAAAAACGGCGTAATTATTTTTAATGTCCTGGTACGGACTTTGTATTTGGTTCATACAAAGAACTAAAGGACGACTTCATGAAAGAATTCTATAAAAGCATAAGTATAGTGCCGAAACACACAATAAATTAATAAGTCGATTAAAACAAAGAAACGAATCTTTTCATGAATATTTATTGCATATGAGAAAGATTGCAGCTTCCTCCAAAGTAGACGAACTTTCAGTAATTCAGTATATTGTTGACGGAGTCCCTGGGAAAAAAGAAAATAAATATGATCTGTATAGGGCAAAAACTTATTTAGATCTAAAAGACAGATATACAATTTATGAAAAAATACACTGCGATGAAATGAACGATACAAAAAGTAGACAAGGTATTACAAAAGTAGAACGTTGTTATAATTGGGGTTCAAAAAGCCATAGAAGATCAGAGTACAAGACACCACCAAAATGTTTCAAATGCAATAAAACCGGACATATCCCAAAGAATTGCATTTTCAATGAAAATTCAAATACGGCCATAAATATTATATCCAGTCCAAAAACTGTTAAAATAATTTTTGTTCAAAATCAAGAATTTACTGCTTTAGTGGATACTGGTTCAGAATTAACTTTAATGAAAGAAAAGTGCTTTCAAAAACAAAATAAAATACGCAGACGTGATGGATTTTCAAACGAAGTTGATAGGGCTAGGAAATGGAAGCTCAAGTACTAAAGGTATTTTCGAGACTAAAGTTTTAATTGATAATGTTTCAGCTTTACAAAAGATCGTGTTGGTACCTGACGGAGTTATTAATTATGACTGCTTATTAGGTTACGACTTCATTGCAAAATTTAAAGTTATAATGGATGAAAATGGAATTAATTTTGAAATAAAAAAAGGTAGCGAAAGCCATTTTGTGATGAATATACAAAGTGATATCAACGAAGTCGATGTACTATCTAAACATAAAGAGGAAATCAACAATATTATTTAATCCTATAGCCCAGTAGAAAATTCAAGTCCACCAATAAAAATGAAAATATTACTGCATAATGAAATACCTAATTACCATAGCCCAAGTAGATTACCAGTGACACAACAAGAAATAGTTAAATTACAAATTGAAGATTGGTTTAAAGCAGATATTATTAGGGTAGTGTAGTGGGTAGTGGTAGTAAAGAAAAAGGATGGATCGCACAGAGTCTGCATAGATTACAGAAAATTAAATCAGGTAATTATTAAAGATAGATTTCCTGTTCCACTAATCGAAGAAGTGTTAGATGATTTACAAGGAGCGAAAGTATTTTCGGTCTTGGATTTGGAAAATGGAATTTTCCACGTGCCAATAGAAGATGAATCTAAAAAATATACGGGTTTTGTAATGAAAGAAAGAACATTTGAATTTAATCGTGCACCATTTGGTCTTTGTAACTCACCGGCTGTTTTTATCCGCTTTATAAATCACTAGCTAATACCCGGTGCGCGTTGCTGCGCCTCTCAATGGAGGTTTAATTGAATTTGATGTTACTGCAAAAAGTTAACACAAAACTTCACACGGTTTACACATGTAAATTTTAAAATGTGTGAAAGCAATCTTTTTAAAACGATTTTTCTAGGATTATTCTAGTAATTTTTGAAACTTTCTGTAATTCAAAGCAGTACGAACTACTTTCCAAATTTTGACGTAATTTACTTCCAAAAAATTTTTTTGAAAAATCGCAAGACCGACTGTTAACAGACTCAACTCCATTTTCAAGTTGCTTCACACATATAAAATTTGAGTCAAATCCGGTAACATTAAACCGGTCAAATCGTTTCTACTTTAGAGTTAAATAACGCAAAAATCTATTAAAAGCCACTGTGCCCCACTGGGTTAACGGAACTACACTTTCTCTTTGGGCAAAGCAGTATTGCGCAAAATTGAACGTAATTTGCTTCCAAATCACTCAACAAAATTTTTTTGGGGCTATCTTTTTAGCCAAAGCAGTACTTCGCAAATTTTGACAATATTAGCTTCCAAAATTATTTTGACCAACCGTCGGGCCGACATGGGTTAACAAATTCCATATCTGTTAATAGTGTCAACTCAATTCTCACAGGGGAGCACGTATACAAAATTTAAAGAAAATCGGTCAAATCGTTTTTAATTTAGAGTTAAGTATTGAAAAAACCTATAAAAAGCTGTTGGCCCCAATGGGTTAATGCAAGTCAATAAAATTTTTTTCTGGGTTTTCTTTTTAGCCAAAGCAGAATTTCATAAAATCGGACAAAATTCGGACCCAACATTTTTTTGACACCCCGTCGGCCCAACATGGGTTAATAAATTCCAAAACTGTTAATAGTGTCAACTCAATTCTCAAGGAGCATCACGTATACAAAATTTGAAGTCAATTGGTCGAACCGTTTCGAATTTAGAGTAAAGTATTGAAAAAACCTATAAAAAGCTTTTGGGCCGCAATGGGTTAATGGAGCTCAATAAAATTTTTTTTGGGGATTTCTTTAAAGGTAAAGCAGAATTTCGTAAAATCGGACAAAATTTGGGCCCAAAATTTTTTTTGACCACCCGTCGGCCCGACATGGGTTAACAAATTCCAAAACTGTCAATAGTGTCTACTCAATTCTCAAAGAGCATCACGTATACAAAATTTGAAGTCAATCGGTCAAACCGTTTCGAAGTTAGAGTAAAGTATTGAAAAAACCTATAAAAAGCTTTTGGGCCGCAATGGGTTAATGGAACTCAATAAAATTTTTTTTGGGGATTTCTTTAAAAGTAAAGCAGAATTTCGTAAAATCGGACAAAGTTTGGACCCAAAATTTTTTTTGACCACCCGTCGGCCCGACATGGGTTAATAAATTCCAAAACTGTTAATAGTGTCTACTCAATTCTCAAAGAGCATCACGTATACAAAATTTGAAGTCAATCGGTCAAACCGTTTTCATTTTAGAACAAAGAAGTTTAAATACTTGCACCACAGCCCCAACTTGGCGGTCCGTTAGAGCAAAATTTTTGGGCCACGATTTCTTTCCGTACCCAAAAACCCCTATATACAAATTTTCATGAAAATCGGCTGGACAGTTTAGGAGTCTATTCGCTACATACAAACAAACAAACAAACAAACAAACAAACAAACAAACAAACAAACATACACACAAACATTCCCTTTTATATATATAGATATTTTTCGAGAATTAATCAACAAAAAAATGATGCTGGTATATATGGATGACATCATTATACCATCAAAAGATGATACAAAAGGTATAAGTAAGTTAAAATGTATACTAAACGTTGCTGCTATTAATGGTTTAAAAATAAAATGGAATAAATGCAAATTTTTACAAAAATCAGTTAGTTTTTTAGGTCATGTCATTTCTGAAGGAAAAGTTGCACCTGGTGAAGAAAAATTAAAGGCCATTAATAGATTTCCTGAACCTAAAAATATAAAAGCCTTACAATCCTTTTTAGGTCTAACAGGGTTCTTCAGAAAATTTGTTCCTGGTTATGCATTATTGGTGAAACCACTAACTGATTTATTAAAAAAAAATAGTGTGTTTAAAGTGGGAGAACAACAACTACAGTCAATAGATAAGATGAAAACACTTCTAACAAAACAACCCGTCTTAAGTATTTACAATAGAGAAGCATCAACTGAACTACATACTGACGCATCTAAACACGGGTTTGCAGCAATTTTGATGCAAAAAACAAATAATGAATTACATCCTATTTACTATTGGAGTAAGAAAATAACGGAAAGCGAGGAAAACTTACACAGTTATTTTTTAGAAGTAAAAGCAGCTTATTTGGCCATTAAAAAATTTCGACACTATTTGTTAGGAATCGAATTTAAACTCGTCACAGACTGTTCAGCGTACAAACAAACAATATCAAAACTTGATTTACCGTCAGCAGTTTCCCATTGGATTTTATATTTGCAAGATTTCAAATTTTCAGTTGAACATCGTAATAATACAAGAATGACACATGTAGATGCTCTCAGCCGATATCCATACGAGATTCTAGTCATTAACACAGAGGTAACAACTAGACTAAAGGAAGCCCAAAATTTAGACCCTCATATAAATACCATTAAAGAAATTTTAAAAACAAAAGATTATGAAGACTGCAAATTAAAAGGAGACATTCTATATAAAAATATACAAGGGCAAGATCTAGTAGTCGTACCAAAAGCAATGGAAAAAGAAATAATCACTCTCAAACATGAAATTAGCCACTTTGGAACTGAAAAAACAATGTATTTATTGCAACAACAGTTTTATATTCCACATCTTCGCAGTAAGGTTAATCTGTGTATTAAAAATTGTATCAAATGTATTTTGTATAATAAAAAAACGGGAAAACTTGAAGGATATCTACATTGCATAGGTAAAGATAATCAGCTGTTAGAAACAATACATATGGATCATCTTGGACCTATGGATGCAACAATTAAGCAATATAAGTATCTTTTTGTCATTGATAGCTTTTCGAAGTTTGTATGGATGTATCCTACCAAGAAAACATCTGCAGAAGAAGTTCTAAAAAAACTAAGTAACTGGCAAGAGGTTTTTGGCAATCCTAAGCGGATCATAAGTGATAAGGGTCCAGCTTTTACGTCAACAGTTTTTTCCGAATTTTGCAAAAACGAAAACATCGAGCACATAACAACAACAACGGGAGTACCTAGAGGCAACGGACAAGTAGAGACAGTAAACAAAGTAATTCTATCAGTATTATCAAAAGTCTCATCTGACAAATCATATACGTGGTACAAATATGTTAGCAAAGTTCAATGTGCAATCAATAGCTCAGTACACAAATCTACCAAGGTGATACCTTTTCAATTAATGTTCGGAATTTCAATGAAAAATCCAGATGACATATGTATAAATAATCTATTAGAAGAAGAATTCAAAAACCAGTTTGATAATGATCGTGAAGAATTGAGACAGACGGCAAGAAAACAAATGTCGGATGGCCGAATGTAAGATGTATCACCTTTAATTAGCCAATTTTACTATTACTATTTAATTAGGCTTTATTACTATTTAATTAATTTGACTATATAAATTTATATTACTTTCTATTTGCTTAAATTTTACTATATTAAGTTTTATCACTATATAATTAATTTTACTATATAAATTTATATTACTTTCTATTTTCTTAATTTTTACTATTTGCATAGCACATAAAATGCAATAACAGCATTTTATTTTTTGTTGTTGTTTGTTCTTTTACATTAATTTCTTTTTCGATGATGAAACAAAAATTATTAATATTTGAATAAACATATGATTTTATTACATAATTTGGAATCAGTTTTTAAGTTGAACTCGGTTGAAGAAGAAGAAAAGAATTTAAGAAGAAAAGAATTTAGAAGAAAAGAAGTAAATTAAAGAAGATTTTAGTTTTTGTTTAAAATTGAATAATTTTTTTTGGGAATTTGTATATAGAATTATAATAAATAATAAATAATTAGAATATTAAATATAAATCTTATTATTCCAATTTACATATGTACTCAGGAAGTCAAGCTGATCACAAATATATATACTATTTCCATATCTAGCTCGCTTCCTTAAGGTGGTTATAAACACCATACCAAAGTTAATATGCCCTTTTCCTATTTCGTAGGTGTAGGGTATAAAAATACAAACTAAAGTTACGGGAATATTGCATTGATTGTACTAATTAATGAGCGATTTTAAAAATAAGAATCTTACTATTCAAGAGAGAGGAACGGGATGTATGTATTTTTATTAAATTGTTTACAAGAAGGAGATGTTAAAAAAAAGAGTAATCATGAATAAAAACAAGTAAAGAAACAGTCCGTCGGTGCAAACGACTTAGAAATACCCAACACCTATTTGATTTAAATTTAATGAGAAGTCCTTAAGGCATTTTAAAATAATAAAAGCTTTTATTAGTTTGATCGTAAGACATAGCAAACGATATTAACTTTATAATACAAAAAACATTTTCTAATTATTTCGTCATTCAAAAATATTAAAAATTCTTCTTAATTTATCTACTTAAAAATATTAAACAATAAATAAACTTGAAATAAATGGATTCGTAAAATGCAATTGCAAAATTGTATATTTTAAACTTTTTATCCAATTCAATAAAATTTTACGCACATGCAGCAATTACTTCTTTTCAGGATTTTTTGCTGCACTGAATTTACTGTCGAATGATTTAGTACCCTCGATTAATTATTTCAATTTTAAATAATTTTTAAATTTATTCTCTTAATTTACTTATTTTTTAATGTTATACATAACTCAATTATTAATATTTTCATTCTTTTAAGTTGAAAAATTCTGGTTAAATTTACTTTATAGATTTTTAGTAAACCTATTTATTTTTCCTTGAAATATGACGTAATATAGATTACAGGTATGGAAAAGATTAATTTCAGATTGATATATTGCGTTTAGGATTGGTTAATTTTTTAATTATTTATGTTTATGATAAGGAATTTTGAGCACTTCTGTTATTAAGTATTACAATCATAATGCTGCTGTTATCTGTGTCTCTAATTTTCATTAAACTCGAAGTTATTCGAATTAAATATTAATTTGTGTAATATATATATAAAGATTTATATGTAAAATAAAAACATTAAGGCTTTGAATTGTTTTTTATCACAAAATTTATTAATTAAAATTTTTAAAAATGGAAATTAATTTAAATCCGTAGTAAATGTAACTATTAGAAAGCTTATAAATGCAAAATATTCAATAATAGAATTTCTAAATTACAATGACAAAAGATCAAAAAGTTAATAAAATATAAATTTTACTTGCAGAAAGTGCCTTTGAACACAACTTAGGTTACGTACCCAATTTTTAAATTATAAATTACCTATGGTAATAATTCAATTAAATATACTACTTTCAAAAATTGAACGTTATTTACTCACAAAAAGTTTTTTTTTGAATAATCGTAGGAATGATAAGTATACGCATACAAAATTTATATTCAAGTGGTCAAACCGTTTCTGGTAAGAGTAAAGAAATGAAAAAATTTGTAAGAAGCTGCTGTGCCAATGGGTTAACGGAACTCAACAAACCTGTTTTTGAAACTTTGAGCAAGCATTATTTCGCAAAATTGGACGTAATATCCTTTCCAAATTTTTTTTTGAAAACGCTTAAACAATTTCTAATTTATAGCAAAGTAACGAAAAGACCTATAAAAAGCTATTGGGCCGCAACAGGTTAACGGAACTCAACAATAATTTTTTTAGGCTTTCTTTTTAACCAAAGCAGTACTTCGAAAAAATGGCCGAAACTTGCTTCTTTGCAATTTGCACGCTCCCGGGCAACGCCGGGTAAATCTGCTAGTAAAAATATAACAAGTAAAGAAACAGTCAATCGGTGCAACCGACTTAGAAATACCCTACACCTATTTGGTTCAAATTTAAGGACATATCCATAAGTCATTTTAACACCATAAAAGCTGTTATTAATTTGATCGTAAGACATAGCTAACCAAATTAACTTTATAATACTAAAAACATTTTCTAATTACACTATCTATTAAAAAATATTACAAATTCTTACTAATTTATCTATTTAAAAATATTAAAAAACAAACAAACTTGAAATAAATGAAAATATATTTATTCCAATTCAATTACAAAATGAAAAAAATCTAATTATTAAATTTTGTGATAAAAAGATAATCAAAGCATATTATATTTAATAATCCAAATTTTTCAAAATTGCAATTATTTTAAATGGTTAGTTTATATACCTTATTATAAAAAAGCTTATAAACGCAAAATATGCAATAAATGTATTTCTAAAATACAATTACAAATTTACAGCTTTTCATATAATTCATTTAAATATAAAAATTAATTTTACATAAATGCAGCAAGTACCTTTGAACATAGCTGAACCACTACAATTAAGTCTAGATTTCGGAGACACATAGGACATAGGAAATTTCTCCTTTGGCTTTGAAATTAAACTCGACCAGAACCAATTCCCATGGTACTTTCATTACTAGTAACCTCGAGTTTAAATTTCATCAAAATACCGGCATTATTTTTTGAGTTTTGGTGTTTTTAAGATATATGTTTTTTAGTCCTTGAACTTGTCAAGGGTTCCAGAACCCGAAACCATGGTACGATTTCGCCCATATGCAGTCCCGTCATACTTTCAATACTAGTTAACCCTTGTATACAATTGGAACGTTCTATATCTTTATTTTAAGTTACTAGTTTTTAATTTCGATGATAAGCTTTTACACATTTGGTGGGTCTAAGAGAGGTCCTGAACCACCAGTCCAAATGATCATGAATTAGGGGGACACGGAAGACATAGTAAAGAACACCCTGTCGGTTCACTAAATTTGAAGCTTCTACATTTCTTTCAAGTTACTATTTACGTTTGGCCTAAATTCGATCAAAAAGTTATAGGTTCCGAACCCATGGTCCAATCCCGAACTTACGCAATCCCCGAAGTAATTTCATTACTAGTAACCTACAGCACAAATTTGATGAAGATAGCGTCATTAGTTGTTGAGTTATCGTGATTTTTTATATATGTTCGTTAGCCCTTAGACCGATTAAAAGGTCCAGAATCCGAACCCATGAACCCATGCACTCCCCGCCGTACTTTCAGTCCTGGTTATCTACAGTTAAAATTTGATCAAGATAGCTCCATTATTTTTTGAGTTATCGTGCCTACGGACGGACGGACAGACGGACGGACGGACATGGCTATATCGACTCAGGCGGTCACGGTGATCACAAATATATATACTTTTCCATATCTAGCTCGCTTTCTTTAGGTGGTTACAAACACCATACCAAAGTTAATATACCCCTTTACCTATTCTATAGGTGTAGGGTATAAAAAAAAATATATTAAAAAAAAAAAAAAATCAAAATAAGCAAATAAATAAAAATTGCAAGATTTAAAATTTTAAATTTTACATACATACATTTTATTTCCTGTTCTCATTTTATTTCCTGTTCTCATTTTATTTTGCTTGTTCATTTTTTAAAAATGGAATAAAATTATGTTGTATTAGGTTATTTTCTATTTTGAAAGCTGTCATATACATTACTTTCTAAGCTTAAGTCTTGTTCTGAATATAATGAAACAGTAGGATCAGTGGTTGGAAAGAAATGAATAAACTTAATAGCTTTTTTGTGTATTATATTTAACTTGTTGATCACCGACCAGTCATCCCTATTTCAAATAGGATTGAGGTAAGTAATATTCGTTATTATGTATGAATTGAAGATATTAGTTAATGCTTTCTTTGGTAAGTGATTTCGAAGTCGCCGGACAAAGAACACGTATAGAATAATATTTTTTATTAAATAATCAATATGATCAACACATTTGAATTTATTGTCAATCCGGAGTCATCTTTAACGGAGCATTATCAAAAATAAACGAATGACTAATATCGTTTATACTTCCAAATAGTAAAATTTTTCTTTTTTACATTAAGAAGTTGAAGATTATTTTTTAGCCATTCTTCAAACATTTTTAAATCATTTTGAACATCAATTCTCATGTCTTCCTCAATTTTTTCAGAACAATTTAAAACTGCATCATCTGCGTAAAGTTCCCTTTTAAATTAAGATCGGTCCCAAAATCGAACTCTGGGGAACGCCTTTTTAGCACATTTTCAAAAAATTTTGTAAAAATGTGCCTATATAGTTTCACTCTGTCCGTCCGTCCGTCCGTCTGTCCGTATGTTTACAAAAACTTTTACATCGTTTGAAATAGAGAAAAGAAATTTTAACCACGAGTAGGTATTACAAAAAAAATTATTTCGTGGAAGAATTTTTTTCCGTAGCCCCACCCGTTACGGAACTGCAGCCCCCCAAAGTTGGGAAAAGCCCTATATTTAAATTGTTATAACAAGAGTTCTATTAAGTGTATTTTCAATCTGAAAACGGCAAAAGATAGCTGGTTTTATAAAATTTATAAATTTTTAAAAGACAAATGTTTAGGGTTGCCATACGGTACTAAAATTTACCATTATGCAAAACTCAATTTTTGCAAAATTTTTGTCCACACATATCTTCTATACGGGCCAAGCTAAGCTCTTGAAATTTTGGGAGTAGTTAGATCCTTAGAAATAAGTAGAAGTCGGTTCACTATTTTTTTTTGTCAGGCCCCCTGTTTTGCAGCTATAAGGGCCTGAAAATTGAAATTTTGCTATTTTTAAACACCTGTAACTTGAATACCTGTTCAAATTTTTTTTTTGTGATTTACAAAATTGAAAGCTCTTTAAACATATTTCAACATGTTTCAAAGGTTTTTCTTAATTTTGAAGGGTGACAAACCTGCAGCCACAGCAAATTCCAAAAAAGCCCTATATTTAAATTGGTATAATAAGAGTTCTGTTAACTACATTTTCAATCTAAAAAAGCACAAGAGAGCTGCGTTTTTAGGCTTTACAAAAATACATCACTTAAATGTACAAGGTTGCCATACGGTACTAAAATTTACCATTATGCAAAACTCAATTTTTGCAAAATTTTTCGCCCCACATATCTTCTATACAGACCAAGCTAGGGTCTTGAAATTTTAGAAGAAGTAAAATCCTTAGAAAATTTTTTTATCACGTCCCCTGTTTACCAGCTATAAGGGCTCGAAAATTGAAATTTTGCTATATTTATACACCAGTAACTTGAATACCTGTTCAAATTTTTTTTTGTTGATATACAAAATTTTAAGATCCAACATTATACTTTAACATATGTTAAAAGATTTTTTTAAATTTAGAATCGATTCTTTAAATTGAAGAATCTGTCGCTCAATTTTAACCAGTTTTGCTTAAATAGTAAAATTCTAAGTAAAATTTCAAATTTTGGTAGAATTCCCAATTTAATTCCTTGAAACTAAAAAAGTTGGGGGAAGGGGAGTAGTGAGGATTAGATCCTTGAGAAATTGGGCAACCTTCCCCATAGAAAGGCTATTAGGACTTAAAAAGTAAAAAATGTACTCTTTCTATAAGTAAGTAGTAACTAAGTCACCAACGTAAATAATTCTTAAATTAAACGTTAACATTGAAGCTTCAACATTATATTCCGATAAAATAAGTAGTATGTATATGCCGGTTCAGCGTCAGCAAAAGCTCAGGAGCTTTTTTAGTGCCGTTTCAGCGTCAGTAGTCCGCAAAAGTTCTCCTAAAGTTATGCAATAAAATTGTGATAAGTAAAAAGTTTTGTGCTTTTGAGTATTTTAAATTAAGCTTAGCGGTTAGAATATCAGTTATGTTTAAATTTCAAATTAAAACAATAATAAGCTTAAACTAGTTTGAGTCTTTGAGTATTTTAAATTAAGCTTGGTTTTTGGGATATCAGTTATGTTTAAATTTCAAATTAAAACAGTTGTTGTTGTTGTTGTTGTTTAGACGGGGGGGGAAAGCAAGTCTCCCTTACACCTAGGCCTTGCGGCCCGTTGTGCACCCCTCATTAAATACTTTCTATTTATTTATAACTACTATATTATTTATTTTGTTTATATTATATATTTGTATATTTATATTATATTTGGTCACCATGGGGATTCGTAAAGAAAAATTATTTTTCAATAATTTTTTTTTTTTTTTAATTAAATATTGTATGACCTGACCGGGAATCGAACCCGGACCCCCTCGGTTAATAAGCCAAATGCTTACCCACTACACCACCGAGGCCCCAATTAAAACAGTAATAAGCTTAAGATATTGCGCTTATTGTTCTTAATTAAGGACTACGATTTCAGCTGTCAAGCGATTAAGTTTATTATTCTTTGTGAAAATTAAAAATAAAAATATTATAAAAATCAAAAATTCAAAAATATTTAAGATTAAAAATCTTATTAAAAATTCTAACGAAAAAAAAAAAAAACTTTAATAAAAAAATAAATTTTTTAAAATAAATAAGTGGTACAATTACAGATGGCATCCTATCAAGGATAGCAATCATGCCATCGAAAAAAAAAAAAACTTATTAAAAGAGACAATAAATGTCAGATTTAAAGAAATCCTAGACAAAAGTGAAAATAAAGACCAACAAAAAGCTAAAAGCGGTGCAAGCCGAATTGAAAATTTAGTTGAACATTTATTAAAAGAAAATAATGAATTACGAAAAGCCTTAAAAAAGTTTGATCCTTCAACATCATCTAGTTCACCAAGAGCCGACTCGAACTATTACAATTCATTAATGGATCTTACCGATGAATACAGCGAAACAGAAAAAGATAACAACGAACAAGCAGAGCCAAAAATTGTTGAAATTGACGAGGAGGATACATTTGACGTCCTTAACCTCAAAAAAACACCAACAAAAAAAAGCGAAAAAGAAAAACGACCATCAACTATTAATTACCTGCGCGGAAAAGGTGAAAAAATGCCACCAATAAATATGTTTGATACCAGAGTTGACAGGCTAAAATGTCTTATAAAGAATAAATTAGGTATAAAAAATTTTGCCATAAAAGAGCATAATGAAAAGCATTCATCGTTGTATACATACGATATGGAAGACTTTAAAAAAGCTCGTGCATTGCTAGAAGAAAGTAAAATTGAATAACTCTTCAACATTATATCGTTCAAGCTTCAGCTGATAGCTTGACAAATGATATTATGAAAATTAATGTGCTGGACTACCAAATAGTAAGATGGGAAAAACTAATAAAATCACACAACTTACAATGCACAAAATGTCAACGCTTCTCGCATTCAGCTGCTAATTGTTATATGCAGTTGAGATGTGTAAAATGTGGTAATAATCACAGGCCGGAACAATTTTCAATATCTGCAGAAGATCCACAAGATAAATTATTCTGCACCTTGTGTGGGAACCACGGGCATCCGGCATCATACACAAAATACCCAGTTTATATTAAAACAAGTGAGGGAAAAAAACCAAGGGTTTTTAAAAAGCACATTTTCAAAATTATATACGGTTTCTTACTGAGTTTTTTATCATTTATTTTTATAAAAATATATATTATGATAATATTATAATTTTGTTATTTCATTAATAATTAATTATATAACTAATAGTGACCCCAATGCACTCAAGAAAACCTTTTAATAAGTGCAAAATATAATGTTGGAGTTTCAATGTTAACGTTTAATTTTGGAAAAACTTACACTGGTGAATGAGTTACTGTTTTATAAGAACATAAAAGTTTTAATTTTGAAGACCTAGTAGCCCTTCAATCAGGAAGTTTTAAAATTTCTTTACTCTATTTCAAACGGTGTAAAAGTTTTTGTAAACATACGGACGGACGGACGGACGGACGGACGGACGGACGGACAAAGTCATAATTAAGAAAAACCTTTGGCACTTATTGAAACTTTCGTTTTGGAGCTTTCAATTTTGTACACAAATAAAAAAAAATTTGACAGGTATTCAAGTTATAGGTGTTTAAAAGCTAAATTTTTAGCAAAATTTCAATTTTCGACCCCTTACAGCTCCTAAAGAGGGGGCGTGACAAAAAAACTTTGTTAACTGACTCTCACTTATTTCTAAGGATCTAACTTCTCCCAAAATTTCAAGTTTCTAGATTTAGCCTTTCCGAAGTTATGAGGAACCAAAAATTTTGTAAAACTTAGTTTTGAATAACGGTAAATTTTAGTACCGTATGGTAACCCTATACAATTGGTTTTTAAAATTTTGTAAAGCTTATAAAAACAGCTGTCTGTTACCGTTTTCAGGTTGGAAATACACCTTATAGAACTCTAATTATAACTGTTTAAATATAGGGCTTTTTTCGACTTTGTGGGGCTGTAGCTCCGTAACAGAGGGGATACAAAAAAAAGTTTTAACATTAAATTATTTTTATTGCAACACCTACCCATTTCTGATATTTTTTAGTCAGCCGTAGGTAAAAAGGGACGGACGGACGGACGGACAGACGGACGGACAGAGTGAAGCTATATAGGCACATTTTTACAAAATTTTTTGAAAATGTGCTAAAAATGGAGCTTCGCCAAAAAATTAAAGATAATGCAAAACAAAAAATTGTAAGTAAGCACTTTAATTCAAATTTTATTAATAAAAATACTTCATTCTCAAATATTGTAAAAAATAGGACAAAACAAAATAATGCTAACCTTAAAAATAACAATAATAATTCTAGTAATACAAATTCAAATTTAAACACCAATAATAGTAATGATAGCATTTTAATTGAAATTAAAAATATTTTAATTAATATGCAAAATGAAGCTATTACACTAAAAAAACAAATTAATCAAAATTCTAACAATATTAAAATTTGTATGGAATCATTAAAAATTAAAAACATGAATTTTAACAATACTAAATTAAAAATAATATTCATAAACGTCAACTCACTAATCTCCAACAATAAAAAGCTTTCTCTTATGCACTTTGTAGAGTTCAATAAACCTGACATAATTTGCATGAGCGAGACAAAATTAAAACCAAATAACCATATGGCATTGGATAATTATGACATAATTAGAAATGATAGAATTATCGAAATTGATGGTGGCGGTCTTGCCATATGCATTAAAAAATGTTTCCAATTTGATATTGTAAATAATCGCATTTTCGATAGTTTTCAATGTGTCGAACCATGCATTATATCATTACAATTAAAACAAAGAAAAAAATTATTTATAATTTCTATTTATGCATCAAATAGGAATTCAAATAGTTTTTTAACAGAATTAGAAAAAATTTTCGAAATTTTAAATCTTTCGAATCTCAATAATTTCTATATATTAACTGGCGACTTTAATGCCAAACATACTTCTTGGTTAAACTGTGTTAACAATAATCGAGGCAATCAATTATACAAATGGTTACAAGACAACAAAATTTTATACAAGAGTAACTTACTCTTAACCGATGCACCAACACTACCACGTGCAAATTCTTATATTGATTTAGTGATAACAGATATTAGAATAAAAATTTGTTTCGAAATAAATCAAAACAAACTCACCACTCTCCCATACGATAGTGACCATAATGCCATTCAAATTCCAATGTCACTAAAAAATGAAGAGCTTTTATTGCAAGAGTTACCAAGTCATAGTAATAAATTCATATTTTCAAAAGTAAAGTGGGGCAAATTTCAAACTAAATTAATTTCTAACTATTTTTCCAAATACAACTCCAACAATTGCAATAAAATTTTCGATAACTGCAATTTGTCTAACCAAAATGTAGATTATCATCTTTTACAGCTGAACGAAATAATTCTTAAAACTATGGATGAAGTTATACCAAAAATTAAAAACCAAAATAATTTAAAAAAATTCTACTCAGTTAAGCTAAAAATTCTTTTAAACAAAAAACACAGCCTCATGAACGATATACATAAGATCAAAAAACAAAGATTAAACTTTTCTAATCAACAAATTCAACTGTTCAAAAGCCTCCTAAATAATATCAATACACTAATTAAACAACAAATTAAAATAGAAATTAATAAATACTGGCAACTTCGTCTCCAAAAAATAACTCCAACAAATAGTTCAAACATGTTCCCCGAAATAAATAAAATATTCCGCAAAAACAAATACAATCAGATTTCAAAATTACACATAGACCAAAATGATATAACTTTACTCTCTCAAAATAACATAGACTTCAACAAATTAAATAAAACCACCACAAATAAATTTATAGTAGAAGATCAATCACAAATTTACAATGTACTTGGCACATACATTGAAAACACTCACAAAATCAATATACCTACAAATAACAGAATACATAACCAAATCATAAATAAAATAACACAATTCAATAACTCTCAAACATTAAATTTCAACTCAACTCTGAGTAATTTCTCCAACACAAACAAATCATCTGAGCAAAGTGGTGAAAATAGCGAATTCACGAACCAGTCAGAGCTTTCTTTAAAATTTAACGCTTTAAAAAATAAAGTTTCTTCTGGTATCGATAAAATCCCAAACATAGTTTTAAAAAATTTAAGTGGTTTTATTAAATTATTTCAAAATATGTTATCCTCTATTAAATAATGCAATAAATAAATCGTATTTTCCGTATATTTGGAAAACGTCGAAAAAAATATTGCTAAAAAAACCTGGCAAAGAACTGTAGTATAAAATATACATTCAAGTACAGAACTTAAGTATGGCATAATAGATTGCCCATTCTAATTTAAATCATTAAATATCAGATTAAATATAAGTGCATTGACCAATATAGAAATATGAATCTGATTATTACAATAACATGCAATGATTAATCATGCAATGGTATATAATATTTAGAACGATCATAATGATTGATCATAATCAAATATGTTTCATATATTTCATAAAGGCAATGACCTAAAGGAATGCAATGGTTATATTATGTTTAGTTATAGTAAATGATAAAAGTAATCGATACTAATTATCGATTTTGTTGTATATGTGTATACTGATATGGCACAATTTTATAAGAATAAGATAGAAAGTTTATTAGTATTAGTAGCGTTAGTATTAAGTTTATAAATATAGTAATTAAGTAAAATAAAGCATTCAGTTTTAAGTAGAAGATAAAACATGTTGTTTCTTTTTATGAATACTTATATGGCGACCGTGACAAAAAGTGAAATTAATAAAAGTTTCCTTTTATTTCGGTTCGGGTTAATATAAAAAAAAAAATTTATATAAAGAAAAATTCTAGTGAAAAGTGACAAGAATTATTAGCCCTCAACAAAAAAAAATATATTACCAACTATGTGTAACTAAAAACTAAATAACAATAAATAAATAAAAGAAAAAGAAAAACACTTGTCTAAATAAAAACTATCAGTGAGTGAACAACAAATTTAAATAAAATAATTTGAAAATTTAAAAAAAAAAAAAGAAAAAAAAAAAAAACTCTTTTTGAAAAAAAAACGAAAAGAAACAGTGCTAAAAGAAAAATAGTGATATCATGGGTGGAACTAAATCAAAAATTGACACCCAGGGCGATATCAACAACAACATTATAATAGATATACTCCAAGAACAACACGACAACGTATATTGGATCCTGTTAATTATCGCAATTATCAAAGTAATTGAAGCAGTGAACTTAATTTACAACGGAATCAGGAAAAATATTAAAAGGAGATACCAGGTGCGAGTACCACAAATCGAGTAATCAAAAAAAAAAAAAAAAACACAAGATAAGTCAAATTTTTTTTTCTTTTCTTTAATTTTTAATAAATTCTCGTTTAAATATAAATTCACCATTATTATTATTAAAATAAACTAAATATGTTATATACACTTGTATAAATAAGCTAAATAATATTGTCAATCGTAAATGTTTAACGAATTAAATTAAATAATGTACAAAATTTTTATTTCTATATGCAAATATTGTAATACTAAATAGCAAACTCATATGGCTTAATATAAAATCTTAGAAATATAGTAAAAAAAAAAAAAAAGAAGAAAAAAATGAGGAAAAGTAGAATATATAGTTATGTACAAAACAAAACTAAATAATATAAATAAATTTTTTTTGAGTGAAAGTAAATAAAAAAAAAAAAAATAATGATAAAAATAAGAACATAATATGTAAGATTAAACATGAATAATTTTTTTATGAATTTTTTTTTGTATTATTAACGAGTATATTTTAAGTTTCTATTATCAATTTTTTTTTTGTACAAAAGCTATAGCAACAATGTCTACAGTATATGCATATAAAATAAAACAAATATTTTTTTGGTCGGCACCCTCACAGTAATAAAATATAATACATATAAAAAAAAACAAATTAACAAAAAGAAAAGTGAGAAAAAAAAAAACCACACACTTAGTTTTGAATACAAAACAAAATTTTTTTTATGGGTAAAATAATTTTTTTTTCACTTTCCTTTTCTTTCGGAGGGAGATGTAGTATAAAATATACATTCAAGTACAGAACTTAAGTATGGCATAATAGATTGCCCATTCTAATTTAAATCATTAAATATCAGATTAAATATAAGTGCATTGACCAATATAGAAATATGAATCTGATTATTACAATAACATGCAATGATTAATCATGCAATGGTATATAATATTTAGAACGATCATAATGATTGATCATAATCAAATATGTTTCATATATTTCATAAAGGCAATGACCTAAAGGAATGCAATGGTTATATTATGTTTAGTTATAGTAAATGATAAAAGTAATCGATACTAATTATCGATTTTGTTGTATATGTGTATACTGATATGGCACAATTTTATAAGAATAAGATAGAAAGTTTATTAGTATTAGTAGCGTTAGTATTAAGTTTATAAATATAGTAATTAAGTAAAATAAAGCATTCAGTTTTAAGTAGAAGATAAAACATGTTGTTTCTTTTTATGAATACCATTATAGAACCAACCAATCCCAGCAATTACTGTCCGATAAGTTTATTGCCAAAAAGTAGTAAAATATTTTAAACTTTAATAAACGATAAAATTTCAAATTATGCGAAGTCAATCAATCTTATTCCAGAAAATCAGTTTGGGTTTAGGCACAAACATGGTACTGTTAATACTATAACCAAATTAACCTCAGATATCTGCTGGTTCATAAACAAGAAATACGGCATTGGTGCCTGTCTGATTGACTTTGAAAAGGCTTTTAATTCAGTTTGGTTGGATGGATTAATCTATAAACTAATAAAATATAAGTTCCCGCCACGCTTAATTATACTGATTAAAAATATGTTATATAACAAAAAATTTTTAGTAGATAGCAAAAATAACGAGTCTGACAAATCATTCCTAATTGAAAACGGTCTTCAGCAAGGTATTGTTAATGCACCTATCCTTTTTACTATATATACAGCAGATCTTTTACTCTTGCTAGAACGAGTAAAAGGAAAAAATTAAGCCCTGGCATTCGCAGATGATATCATAATATACTCTGCGAATGACACTGTAAATAGCATACAATATAATGTACAAAAAATGTTTAATATTGTGCAGGATTATTAAAAAAAATGAACTACAACAAATGTGAAACCATATTATTTCGTAATACGGTTGACAAAACTTGTTCAGACATTAGAAAAAATTGGAAACAATTTAAAATTAAATCGCCTATGTCAACTCTCGCAAACAAAAAATTCGTTAAATATCTTGGAGTTCAGTTACATCGAAACTTAAACTTCATAGATCATGTAAAATACTCAATAGATAAAGGCAATAAATCTTTTATGGCAGCTAAAAAACTCTTTTACAACAAAAATATTAGCAATAGAGTTAAAATAATATGCTACCAGACATTAATTAGGCCAAATCTTGTCTATGGGGTACCAATATGGTACAACATTAGTGCAAGCTTAATGGAAAAAATACGTAAATTCGAAAGAAAGTGCATAAGAGTTTGTATTAATAAACATAGAAAGCCTGATTCCGAATACAAGCATTTTTATTCTAATAAATATTTGTACAAAGAAGCCAAAATCATGAGAATAGATAATTTTATGATAAAATTAATCAGAAGTCATTTTTATAGAGCATTAAAAACTCCAGAAAATGGTTTAATATCACATATATTTTACCACAATGAGGAGTACATTAAGAAGACCTTGCTCACGGGTTTTATAGCTCCTGACCACTTCATCTTCTTAGACAAATATAGATACACTCAAACCCAAGATCATGTCCCTATACTATTTCATTATAGTAGACGGGCTACATGCAAAACAATCGAGTATATCCCAGGCAACATTAACGGAGATAATTTAAGATAGGAAATGTCCATATCAGAAAAAGATAAAGTTATAAATAAAGATTATTGGTGGTTAAATACATCTTAATATAATTTCTAAAAGCATTTGTGCTATTTTTAGTCAATAAGTTAGTTTATATAAATTTAAGTTTAGGTTAAGTTAGGTTAAGTTAGTTAAGTTTAAAAAAAAAAAAAAAAAATATTAAACATTGCTTTTTTTTAAATTTTACAATGATATATATATAAGATTATACTACAATAGTTTTGTACTTTAAAACAGAAATAATTTTACTTTCTATATATTAAATTTAACATAAAAAAATTCAAATATTTTTAAATGTTAAAAATAAAAGAGTTATACCTTGTTTGTTAACTTTGTTTTGTAGGATAAGATATTCATATGTAAAATTATAACAAAATAAAAGTTTATTTAAAAAAAAAAAAAAAATTGTTCTTAATTAAATATGAAAAGTTTTTAAAGTTTGGTTTAAGTACAAAGTTAATATTATCAAAGTTTAAGTTTGATTTAATATTTCCGCGAAGATAAAAAAAAAGTTTTATAAATTAAAAATAAAAGCTTAAGCTATTGAGCTGAATATTTTTAATTAGATATGAAAAATTTTTTAAATTTAATTTATACTTAATATTATCAAAGTTTAAGCTTGATTTAATGTTTACGTGAAAAATTTAAAAAATTCATAGCTGATAAAGCTCGTCCGTTATGTTTGAAAATGCAGCTTCCAACTGCCATTTTAAAGTTGAAAAGCTTAAAAAATCGATGGAAATTATTTGTTTGATTATTAACTTAACTGCAAAAGTTTTGAAAAAAATGAAACAAATAAATGTTTAAAATTATATTGTTAATTTTTTTTTTTTTTTTTTAAATTTTAAGCTTGATTTAATATTTCTGTGAAAATAGAAAAAAAGTTTTTTAAGTTTTGAGTTGAATATTCTTGATTAGATATGAAAAGTTTTTATAGTTTTGATTTAAGTACAAAGTTAATATACAAAACTAATATCAATGTTAAAATTAAAATTGAAAGACACTTTTAATGTGTGTATAATATTTTTTATTTTATTTAAACATTTTTAAATTGTTATTTTTTATTAAGCCAACAAAAATTTGATTTTTTATTTATTGTTTTTTTTACAACTATTGCTCAATGGCATAATGCCCCCAAGCATATGTTTTTATTTTATCTTCAGTTACATATCTTTTATTATCTAATGAACTTAAATATTATAGTTTTATTTTCATATGTTTGAAGGAAATACATTTTAGATTTTAATCCAATAAATTCAGAAACAATTTTTCTATTAAATTCATCTTTAAAAAGACCTTGAGCTTTTTTATTCATAAGAGGAAAATTAAATAAATTGTCAGATGGATAATCTGATGTATCAAAACGTTTTGGTATTTCATTAAATATGTCAGCGTAAAAATCATCTGTCTGTATAGTATAAATAAAACTGTCAGTGCCTGTATAATTTAAAAAAACCTTACTACCATATTTAGGTTTAATATAATCATAATGAAAATCATACATAAGAATTTTAGATTGTTCGAGTACCGTAAATCTCAAATATATAGGTTTGTCATAACATATATTCCTATGATTAAGCTGAATGGCTATCACGTTTTCAGTAAATCTAGAGTGACTATGATAATTTGCTTTTGCTATTAACGCTCGAGCACCAAAATGTCTTCCTTGACTTTTACAAGAGGTAGCTATTTTGACATTTTTTTTTATCTACATTTTCCATTGTTTTACCAAAAACAGCATTATTCATTAATTTAAAATAATCTTTTTCAAAAGAATTTTTAGCCATTGACCTGTGTACGTTATTTAAATCAATATATTTTTTTAACCAATTGCTTTGTGTGAATTTTAGTACTTAATAAATTTTTTTGAGAATCAAGCCGTTTCGAAGACACTGTTTTAAGTTTCGATAATGGATAATATATTTGCGTTTGTTTGTTAAGTCAACAGTTTAGGAATTTTACCTTTCGGTGGAACTTTGTTTTCAGCACAAAAAGGAAAATCATTGTGCAAATCATGTAAATGTTGAGGGTAATCTAAATCCACTCAAACACACAGACGGACAGAGTAAAATTAATAAGCACATTTTTTGAAAATTTTAATCATAGCCGGAAAAATTGTGAAAAAATATTGGGAAAAAATTTGATCGTCTATACAATAAGTTGCAATAAGAATGAGCAGAACCTCTATAACTGCCAGTAAAGTGGCAATGGTCTCTAATTCTATTATTAAAATCTAAATGCTTACCACATATGTGACACGTTTCTTGAACCAATTGTTGTAGCTGCTCATCCAGTGTTAGCGGATTCATCGGTTTTGAACTCATAAAGAAGGCTGAATATAATTCACTGCATGTTTCTGCCAATGATTGGATAAATTTCTTAGCACAGGTAGCTCCAACAAATTCTTTGAAACAACTTAGACCATCATCAAAAGAACATTTATTGTAGTAAGAGAAAGCTACTGGAACATGTTGATGAATGTTTGTTGTTGAAAACATCGTGGCCCTACAACCTCATATTTCTTATTAATGACTTCCAATCCAAACAAATTTATGCTTATGTCATTATTAAGTTCTTCAAATAAATTTAGTTCAGACAATTTAGTTGGAAATTGCATATTGCCAAAATTAAGTTGTAAAACATCGCCAAACTCAAGCTTGACTATGGGTTGAGAAATGTCACTAATTTTGTATGAAGATGTTCGTTTTGCACTTTCAGCCCAAGTTTGTAAAGCTGATACTAAACTCCACTTAAAACAGAAGTTATCATTATTGTGGATATTAATGCAGGCTTTTTTATCTTCTATGTTTTTTGGTAACTTAAAATAATTAGAAATGTGGATTGGTTCATATTTATTAATATTTATTTCCACGTGTAAAATTCTAATCAACGCCCAGCCACTATCCTTTTCTTGGAAGTTTTCCGCTTGTTGTTGAATAACGTTTTTAGAATTTTCAAAAATATCATTAAGATCGTCTGCCTATTTAATGCTTAACATTCGAGTTTGAAAAGATTTGATTGATATATTTTCAAACTCTTCTTTTGTTGGTTTTATATATTCACCGAAAAGTTCCAGATTCATCTTAATGACATTGTGCTTTTTTAGTGATTGTCTCAACAATTCAA
>OY720441.1:225733236-226009691 GCA_963082915.1 Dolichopus griseipennis
TTGAATTGTTGAGACAATCACTAAAAAAGCACAATGTCATTAAGATGAATCTGGAACTTTTCGGTGAATATATAAAACCAACAAAAGAAGAGTTTGAAAATATATCAATCAAATCTTTTCAAACTCGAATGTTAAGCATTAAATAGGCAGACGATCTTAATGATATTTTTGAAAATTCTAAAAACGTTATTCAACAACAAGCGGAAAACTTCCAAGAAAAGGATAGTGGCTGGGCGTTGATTAGAATTTTACACGTGGAAATAAATATTAATAAATATGAACCAATCCACATTTCTAATTATTTTAAGTTACCAAAAAACATAGAAGATAAAAAAGCCTGCATTAATATCCACAATAATGATAACTTCTGTTTTAAGTGGAGTTTAGTATCAGCTTTACAAACTTGGGCTGAAAGTGCAAAACGAACATCTTCATACAAAATTAGTGACATTTCTCAACCCATAGTCAAGCTTGAGTTTGGCGATGTTTTACAACTTAATTTTGGCAATATGCAATTTCCAACTAAATTGTCTGAACTAAATTTATTTGAAGAACTTAATAATGACATAAGCATAAATTTGTTTGGATTGGAAGTCATTAATAAGAAATATGAGGTTGTAGGGCCACGATGTTTTCAACAACAAACATTCATCAACATGTTCCAGTAGCTTTCTCTTACTACAATAAATGTTCTTTTGATGATGGTCTAAGTTGTTTCAAAGAATTTGTTGGAGCTACCTGTGCTAAGAAATTTATCCAATCATTGGCAGAAACATGCAGTGAATTATATTCAGCCTTCTTTATGAGTTCAAAACCGATGAATCCGCTAACACTGGATGAGCAGCTACAACAATTGGTTCAAGAAACGTGTCACATATGTGGTAAGCATTTAGATTTTAATAATAGAATTAGAGACCATTGCCACTTTACTGGCAGTTATAGAGGTTCTGCTCATTCTTATTGCAACTTATTGTATAGACGATCAAATTTTTTCCCAGTATTTTTTTCACAATTTTTCCGGCTATGATTAAAATTTTCAAAAAATGTGCTTATTAATTTTACTCTGTCCGTCTGTGTGTCTGAGTGGATTTAGATTACCCTCAACATTTACATGATTTGCACAATGATTTTCCTTTTTGTGCTGAAAACAAAGTTCCACCGAAAGGTAAAATTCCTAAACTGTTGACTTAACATACAAACGCAAATATATTATCAATTATCGAAACTTAACACAGTGTCTTCGAAACGGCTTGATTCTCAAAAAAATTTATTAAGTACTAAAATTCACACAAAGCAATTGGTTAAAAAAATATATTGATTTAAATAACGTACACAGGTCAATGGCTAAAAATTCTTTTGAAAAAGATTATTTTAAATTAATGAATAATGCTGTTTTTGGTAAAACAATGGAAAATGTAGATAAAAGAAAAAATGTCAAAATAGCTACCTCTTGTAAAAGTCAAGGAAGACATTTAGGTGCTCGAGCGTTAATAGCAAAAGCAAATTATCATAGTCACTCTAGATTTACTGAAAACTTGATAGCCATTCAGCTTAATCATAGGAATATATGTTATGACAAACCTATATATTTGAGATTTACGGTACTCGAACAATCTAAAATTCTTATGTATGATTTTCATTATGATTATATTAAACCTAAATATGGTAGTAAGGTTTTTTTAAATTATACAGACACTGACAGTTTCATTTATACTATACAGACAGATGATTTTTACGCTGACGTATTTAATGAAATACCAAAACGTTTTGATACATCAGATTATCCATCTGACAATTTATTTAATTTTCCTCTAATGAATAAAAAAGTTCTAGGTCTTTTTAAAGATGAATTTAATAGAAAAATTGTTTCTGAATTTATTGGATTAAAATCTAAAATGTATTTCCTTCAAACATATGAAAATAAAACTATTAAAAAAGCTAAAGGAATAAAGAAATATGTTGTCAATTCTTTAACATTAGATAATTATAAAATTTGTTTATTAAAAAATGAAACTTGTTTTAAAGAAATGAAAATATTTAGATCATATTTACATACAATTTATACACAAAATTTAAATAAAGTAGCTTTAAGTTCATTAGATAATAAAAGATATGTAACTGAAGATAACATAAAAACATATGCTTGGGGGGCATAATGCGATTGAGCAATAGTTGTAAAAAAACTAAATAAAAAAAAAATCAAATTTTTGTTAGCCTAATTAGAAAATCACAATTTAAAGATGTTTAAATAAAATAAAAAATATTATACACACATTAAAAGTGTCTTTCAATTTTAATTTTAACATTGATATTAGTTTTGTATATTAACTATATATTTAAACCAAAGCTATAAAAACTTTTCATATCTAATCAAGAATATTCAACTCAAAACCTATAAAACTTTTTTTCTATTTTCACAGAAATATTAAATCAAGCTTAAACTTATTGAAAACGTGATCAAGTTCAAGTTAAAAAACAAAAAAAAAACAAAATAAAAAAAATTTACAATATAAATTTCAAACGTTTATTTGTTTAATTTTTTTCAAAACTTTTGCAGTTAAGTTAATAATCAAACAAAAAATTTCCATCGATTTTTTAAGCTTTTCAACTTTAAAATGGCCGTTGGAAGCTTCATTTTCAAACATATTGGACGATATTAAGTATAAACCAATAATATTATTGGTTTTGGATAATATTAAGTATAAACCAAATTTAAAAAACTTTTCATATCTTAAGCTTGTTACTGTTTTAATTTGAAATTTAAACATAACTGATATTTAAAAATATTTTTAATTAGATATGAAAACTTTTTTTAATTTTCGCGGAAATATTAAATCAAGCTTAAACTTTGATAATATTAACTTTGTACTTAAACCAAACTTTAAAAACTTTTCATATTTAATTAAGAACAGTAAGCAACATATCTTAAGCTTGTTACTGTTTTAATTTGAAATTTAAACATAACTGATATTTAAAAAACTTTTCATATCTAATTAAAAATATTCAGCTCAATAGCTTAAGGTTTTATTTTTAATTTATAAAACCGTTTTTTATTTTCGCGGAAAAATTAATTCAAACTTAAACTTTGATAATATTAACTTTGTACTTAAACCAAACTTTAAAAACTTTTCATATTTAATTAAGAACAAAAAGCACAATATCTTAAGCTTATTACTGTTTTAATTTGAAATTAAAACATAACTGATATTCCAACAACCAAGCTTAATTTAAAATACTCAAAAACTCAAACTAGTTTAAGCTTATTATTGTTTTAATTTGAAATTTAAACATAACTGATATTCTAACCGCTAAGCTTAATTTAAAATACTCAAAAGCACAAAACTTTTTACTTATCACAATTTTATTGCATAACTTTAGGAGAACTTTTGCTGACTACTGACGCTGAAACGGCACTAAAAAAGCTCCTGAGCTTTTGCTGACGCTGAACCGGCATATCCATACTACTAAAATACTCAGTATGAAACACTATATTATGTTTAAAATGTGCTTCCTTAAAAACCCTTGGTTTTTTCCATCACTTGTTAACTATGGTTTCAAATATTTTCGACACAGAATTTCGAACTGAAATTGGACGATAGTTTGTTTGATCAGACAAACTACCATTCTTAAAGATTGGATTCACTATAGCCAAAACTTGGAGCTAATTTATTGCAGTACATCATAATCTGTACTAGCAGCAGATTTAAGCATATTTATTACGTCAATAACTTCTTGATTAGTAGGACTTAAATCAAAACTGTTATGAATTTTTCTAGCTAAAGAATCAACATTTTTAGTGACTGTTTGATTGACAGAGATTTTTAATTTCTCATTAACATTTATAAAATGAGTGTTCATAGCTATATCATTTTGGTCTTGTAATGTAATATCGCCATTTTTCAAAACTTTAATAAGCTTTTACTTTTGTTTGGATCTTTATTAAACATAATTTGTTTTGGAAATATTCCAAAGTTTCCTCCCATTATTTGGGTCTCTCAAGATTTCCCTCGAACAGTACTCTTTTCTTACCCAACTTATTAAAGTTGCTACCTCTTTTCCCTATTTAAAATATAAATCTAAAATTCTTGAATTATCTTTTGGAGTACTTATGATGCGAGTCTCTAATTTTTATATTCTCAATTATCTCATAAGTGATATATTCTTTTCTTTTTCTTTCTGTCTTTGTGAGAATTTGATTATTTCATGATATTATTTTACTCAAACCATTTATTAAGTCATCTGTGTTAGAATAAAAATGAAGATAAGACCATATTACTTCTGTTTCTATATTGTAGTAGTTTAAAATAGTTTTAAAAACTTCTGTTTTTTCTTTCAGTGATTTCGAATTAACATTAATAAAAAACATTTATAATCAGACAATGCCGTATCAAACACATAAAATAAATATTTATTTTTAACCAAGTCAGTGATGAAGTGATCTATTATAGAGGAACGTGTTTTCCCGAATCTTGTAGCAAAATTAGTAGCCAGTTTATTGTATACTAGTATCGCCCTGTGCTCGAAATTCGATCTATTTTTGCTTTTAAGTTAACATATAAAATTCGTTTTGTGTAAATTATATTAGACTATACATAATAAAAATTATGCCAACAGTGTTGTCAACAATTCTTGCGCTTGAAATTTGCTTAAAAAAATTTATAATTTTTCTTAATTATTAAAACGTTGTTAAGTACCGATTTTTGAGTTTTATTTCTATAGCTTAAGCCGCTTTAAAGAGAGGATAAATTGGTACAGTTAAATTAAATTAAAATTCTAAATACATATAAATATTATTCTAATAAATACATATTTCTAAACAAATACATATATTTATTGAAGTCAAGAACCCAAAACTCGAGTTAATGCTGTCCTTCATATAGCAAACTGTACTTTTTTCTAAACATTTTAGTACGATATCAACTATGTTGTACGTATTCTGTATCCTAATTAAAAAACTCTATGAATACATAATATGTACAACAAAATATAACATATCATAATTCATAAGATTTATAGCAAAAAAAAAAGTTTTTCAATAAATCAAAGAATAAATTTTTCCTACCCTTTTTTCATTTTTAAATTTAATAGCTACATGTAAATTTTTACTACAAATGTATGCCTATTTAAAAATCTGAAAACATGCGAAAAATGATTCTGAATTGCTTAGTTTACTTTATACCTTTTTGTCTAGTTTATTTATTTAATATTTCCTAAGTTTTTTATTGACAAAAATATATTTCTATACATGGTCATTAGCCATGACTCATAAGTTTCTTAAAACAAATAAATATTATTGCTTTTATTCCTTTAAGGGGAGTAAACTCTTTTCTACTCTCAACTATTGCCAGCTACTTCAGCCCTTATAAGTGTATGAGTGTATGACAGAGTTTATGACAGAGTAGATAAATAATTTCCGGCAGATGGCTTTAATTAAAATTCTCTTGAATAGGTTATGTTAAATCATATTTTTTATTTGATAACCAATAAGAACTTACCCCCTTCCATTTTAAAAAATATTCTTTATATTTATATCAGCAATAAACCTTAATTTTTTCACTTTATTAATATTTAAATACTATTAAATATAATTAACTTCTCAAATGACAGGTGGTTGGTTTTAAAATGTCAAATATATATATATGATGATAATCTGACAATTATGTACTCCTGAAACAAAAATATGCGTTCATTATAAAATTCGTTCGTTTTGTCAAAGTAAAACTAAAAATAGTTTTTTTAATTATAAAAAAACATTATTCGATGTTGAAAGTGTGAAATAAACTTTTCAATTATTAGAATGAAATCAAAACATACGACGTACAATTTTTATATGGCAGTACGTCAATGCGTCTGTCTGCATATCCATTATAGGTAAATCGATACGCGCGTACAATATTTAATTTATCAAAAATATTTATTTGAATGTTTTAATTTAGTACCTACAAAAAATATTTTTAATTTCATATTATAGGTATTTTGAATATAAGATATTTTTTAATAAAAATGATTGTAAAAAAATATTATTTTTAAAACATAATATTAGAAATATAAGAAAAACCAATAATAATATTTTTATACATTTTGTCAATATTTGTAAATTTTAAAAATCCGAGATACAGTACATTGCGTTACGCGTATTTTCGCTGCTCTAATGTAAATTTATGAACCTATTTATTTCTCAATTTTTTGACAAAAATTATATGCTGCGCGCTTTTATTTAGGTTAGCACCTAAGGAACAAATAACTTTTTTTTTAGAAAGATAATTTTTTTAGTTTTGCAAACATATTTACTGTAAGTATTTTTAATTTATTTGAATATTTGTATGTTTTAAACTAAATTATTTAAAAAAAAATGTTATTTTAAAATATTTTAATTTTAAAATTTAATCGCAGCAACATAAGAAAAAACAATTACAATATGTATTTTACTACACTTTGTCAATTTTTAAATTTTAAAATTTAAAACGTCGCGTATGCTTTCATGTAAATTTTTTTTATATAACTAATTATTTCAAAATTTTTGACAGAAACTGAATGCCGTACATGCTGATTTTGGCTGATCCATAAGAAACAAATCATTTTTCTTAGAAATATTTTTTTTTTTTTAAGTTTCTGCATATTTCAGAATTCGGTTTTTAATTTTACCAAAAACTTAACAAAAAGCAACCACAATTTACGATTTACAAAAAATTTTTTTTTCAGTACCTACTGTATTACAATAAATTGCAAACAAAAACAAAATACAGTACTTTTCGGTTATAACGACCATGGGACTGAAAATATTCGTCGTAATAAACAAATGTCGTTTTATAACAATGCTGTGAATTTTGAAAATTAGTATAAGACTTGAACATTCTAGAATGTGCTGATTCTAGAATGAACACTTTGAACTCATTTGCTAACATTTTATTTGATGTGTCTCAAATAAAATGTTTAGCCTATGTATAGTGCTTTTTCTTCTATTGAATTTTTTTTTGTATTTTTGATGCGTTATTATGATTGTTTTTATATTCAATATTCAAAACTAAATAAAAAACACTTAATTAATCGCCAAGCAACATTATTAGATAAATAAGTTTAAATAAAAGAAATATCAATGTAATAAAAAACTTACATTTTTAGGTAAAATTTAATTCTTTATCAAAAAGTGTAAAGTTTATTATAATTAAAATTGAACCGAGTTCGTTATAAATGAAAACTACTGTATAAACCAAATGTATTGCTTTCATTTCGAACAGCTCCAAATGTATTGCTTTCATTTCGGACAGCTCTCATGTAAATTCATGTACCTATTTATTTGTAAATTTTTTGACAGAAATTATACGTCAACTTTTATTTCAGTTGAAGATTATTTTTTAGTTTTTTTTGCGAACATATTATAGGTATTTTCAAATATTTGGTATGTATGTTTTTTTAAAAAAAAATATTATTTTAAAATATTTTATTTTGAAAACTTAATCGTAGCAACATCAGAAAAAACAATTACAATATTTTTATACGCTTTGTCAAATTTTAAAATTTTAAATTCCGAAGTACAGTACATAACATACCTACTTATTTCAAAATTTTTTGACAGAAACTGCACGCCGTATGCATTTATTTTGGTTGATTCCTAATGAACACATAATTTTTCCTAAGAAATGTAATTTTTTTGTTTCTGCAAACATATAGCAAAAAAAAAAAATACAGTAAAGATCGCTTATAACGACCATGAAGAGACAGAAAATATTCGTCGTAATAAACAAATGTCGTTTTAAAAGAATGCTGTGAATTTTGAAAAATTAGTATAAGAATTGAACATTGTAGATTGTGCCAATTCTAGAATGGGCACTTTGAACTCATTTGCTAGATTTTTATTTGATGTGTCAGCCTCACCTCTATGTTTATAGATGTATATATGCTTTTTCTTGTAATGAAATTTTTTTTGTAATTTGTTATTATGATTTTTCTTTATATTCAAAAATATATATAAAAATACTAAAATAATCACCAAGCAACATTATTAGATATAATAAGTTTAAATAAAAGAAATATAAATGTAATAAACAACTTACATTTTTAGGTAAAACTTAATTCATTGGCAAAAAGTGTTACGTTTATTATAATTAAAATTGAACCGAGTTCGTTATAAATGAAAACTACTGTATAAATCAAATGTATTGATTTCATTTCAAAAAGAACTCATTTTTTTCGTTCACTTTTTAAGATAAAGAAAAAACAAAAACAAAAAAAAAAATTTTAAAAAAATTTAAATCTCCTTGTTCATTGAATATTTGAACTAAACAAAAAAAAGAAAGATATACATAAGTCGGCGCCTATAATCTTTTGATTTAGATTTAGCTGCGAGTTAAAACCGAAAATGAATTACATTTACACAGAAAGTCGGCGCATAATATTAGAGTCATAAGCCTCAACTTGACCGTTAAATACAAATTAAAAAGCGTGACAGTTAAATTCAAATTTACGTTAAATTAAAGACGGATTTTCACCTAAACGTAATAAAAAACGTAATATTCTAAAAAAAAATATCATTGTCCTATGAAAACAAAAAAAACCTTTCTTTTGGTTGTTGTTTCATTAAAATTGGTCAAATAGTTTGTTCTAAAAAAGGATGTTTATATTTGTATGGGAAAAAATAAGCCGATTAAATATTATGATAAGATAACTATTACTCAGTAAGACCTCTTGATAATACATAACATCTCGATTTTATAAATCTAAAAGGTTTAAATTAATGTCTCCAAGTATTAATTGGTTATTATAATTTGAGCTTATTTCATCTAGTTTAAAATTTTTCAAGAAGTGAATATTACATAATAACGACTAAAATTCAAAAAGGTTTGTTAATTGCATTAATATAAAGCGTTGATTCCAATTGGAATCATTTGGCAAATATAATATAGTTATATTTCTATAATAATCGTACAGATGGCGGAAAATAAGGTAAATTTACTAAAACTAAATGAAGAAGATGTATTGAAATATTTGTTAGAAGATTCGAAAGAAGAAGATGATGTATTTCAAAGAGATGAAGAATATGAACAAGAGGAACATAATGAAGAATAACGAGAAGATAGTAACGATAATGACAAAAATAATACTATAAATTCTGATAAAAAAGAAAAGGTTAAAAAAATTAAACCTAGATGGAAAAGTTCTGATATAGAATCTGTAGATGTTTCTTTCGCAATTATTTTTTTCTGAGCCACAACTTGAAGAGCTTAGTCCACTGAAATATTTTCGTATATTTGTTGATAAGGAAATTTTAGAAAATTTTGTATACCTGGAAAAAGTATTGATACAGACGTAAATAAGCTAGAACAATTTATAGGTATACATGTAGGATTGGATAAAAATTAATTTAAGAAAAAACACTTATTTTTGTTAAAAAATATCAAAAAAGTTCATTTATTTAGTTCATTAGTTTTAAAAATGGAAATGACCATTTTCGTGTATTGATCTTACCAACGAATTTTTCATTCCTTCTGGAACAATATATAAAATTTTTCCATTTACTTCTTTGGCCAAAATATTATGGTGAATGACAAAATCTTTGTATTGGCCATGTTTCAATACTTCTATTATCGCGGTTAACTTTTCGTCTTTCATTTGTAGTTCCGGATTTCTGCTTAACGCATCAACATGGCGAATTCTCGTGCCTTCTCGGTACTCCACTTCATAATCATAGTCTTCCAACAGCAACAACCAACGTGCCACTCGTGTTACCAAATCCTTTTTATTTAACGTCATTGCAAACGTCTTGCAATCCGTTATCAACTTAAATTCTTTCCCTAGTAAAGGGAAATATCATCATAACTAAAAATTTTTAAGACGGGTGATGTGCTTAAAATGTGTTTTAATTCTTCGAAAGAACTCCTCTATGTGTTGTCTAATTTAAATTTAACATTCTTCTTGAGCAATTTTTAACTGCCTTGATTTTAGAATTGGACGGTGATACTGTACAATTTTTAATTATACATCCAAGATACTCCACTTCTGTTTGTAAAACTTGGCATTTTGTCCACTTAATTTTTAATCCACTTTGAGCGGCAACTCGTAATACCTCTTTTAATTTTGTTATGCTTCTTTCGCTGGTTTTAGCTGGAATTATTAAATCATCTATTTAGGTTATTACATAATCTTTATTTATTAAATCTTTAAATGTGAAATTTATAAATCTTTGAAAAACGCTATGAGAGTTGCAAAGCCCAAATGCAACTCTCAAAAATTTAAATTGCCCTTTCTGTGTGAAATGCTGTGTATCTTCGGCTATTCTCCTCTATGCTAACATGGAAAAATCCATTTTCCAAATCCAACGTGGTAAAGATTCTTGCTCCTTGTAGCTTGTCAATTTGGTCATCGATAACTGGCAATGGAAAATGATCTTTGTGTATTTTCTTATTAACTCCTCTAAAATCCACACAAAGTCTGTTAGAACCATCCTTCTTTTTCACGAGGACTAAAGGGCTGGCATAATCCGACGAGCTTTCGATAACTATACCATTCTTGAGCCATTCTTCTACTTGATCATTAATTATTTTTTGCTCTATAGGTGGGAACCTTCTTGAACTTTGAAATACCGGCTTATCGTACAGCGGCAAAATTTTCATTTGGATGGGTGATTTCATCATGATTACCGGCGAGTAATTTTCAATTAAACTAACAATTTCATTAAATTTACCTTTGACCAAATTGGCTAACCCTGGGAGATCATTGTAAGTAAACTCATCGTCTAATTTCATTTTAGCTAAATAACAATCGTTTTCTTCTTTTTTAGTGTTGACTGTTGAATTGCTACTCTTCTTTACGGAAATGACGCCACCACTTATTTTGACCACGGAGTGTCTCAGCAAACTCATACCTATGATAATAGGAAACTTCATGCTGTTGTTATCAATTATGTGTACCTCAACATTTTGGTAAGTATCTTCATTTATTTTAATTTCCATGTTGCAACAACCTTTGCTGAAAATATTAGAACCTACCCCTGATATTGCTATCTGATTGTTTCTGAGAATAGATAAAAGTTTAATTAGATTAATATTTGCTTCTTTAATCAAACAAATATCGCTTCCAGTATCTATTAAACCTTCCATCACAACGTTGTTCACCTTTGTTAAAACACAATTATTATTTGTATTAGCTGTATGTGTTCTAGATATCGGACGCTTCTTGTTTGACAATCCGGTTTTTTGTGTCCAAACTGGTTACACTCGAAGCATTCGGTCCTCGTTCTTTTTCTGGACAACTGTGAAATTCATGTGCTGATGAGCCACAGTTAAAACAGTATTTATCTGACCGCGACATTTTGTTATTAAAATTATTATTTCTCTTTGGTATTTCAATAATTTTCGCGTCGACATTTTTATACCCGTATGACTATATAGTCAAAGGGTATAATAAATTTGCCATTACGTTTGTGACGCAGAGAAGGAGGGGGGGTAGATATAGACTCAAGTGTACGGATCGGATCAGAATCGAAAAATAAATCGATTTAGCTATGTATGTCCGTCCGTCCGTTCGTCCGTCCTCACGATAACTCAAAAACTAAAGGAGCTAGGATCTTGAAATTTTCGCAAATTCGTTTTTTTGCAATAGCCGTCATCGCTATTTAAATCCAGCCATTTTGGTCCATGGGTTCGGGTGGCTGCCATACAACTTCTTTTTTTATATGAGTATTTCTCTGTACCTATTACAGCTTCGTGTCTGAAATTTTGGCAAAAGTAGTTTAGTTTTATGGCCAAAATTTCTGCAAAATTTGGTTGGTCTACGGCAGTGGGTTCGAGTAGCTGCCATACAACTTCTTATTTTATATGAGCATTACTCTGTACTTAATGAAGCTGGGTGCCTGAAATTTTGCTAAAAATAGTTTAGTGTAATGGCCAAAGTTACTGCAAAATTTGGTTGGTCTACTGCAGAGGGTTCGATTAGCTGCCATACAACTCCTTCTTTTATATAAGCATTACTCTACACCTAATAAAGCTGAATGTTTGAAATTTTGCTAAAAGTAATTAACCGGATGATATAATGTATATGTTACGGTCATACGGGTATCCCAGAGTTGACACAGTCTACTCTACTACACTCTTCCTAGTTTTGATTGTTATTCCGATTCGTATCTCTTTTAATTTTTTCGTACACGGCTAATTTTTCTTTGAACTCTGCATAATTTTTCGCGCCATACAGAGTTGATTTGTTAGCGGGCGTATCATTTATACCGTTTATTGTATAACTAATTACCGATATTTCATTGACTTCAGCTTGCGAAGCTATGTCTATCATTTTATATAAAAATTCGCGGTACAATTCATTAACTTTCTTTTTTCGGGCTTGCAATTTATTATGCACTTCAGCACTATTTTTCATTTTGCGTGAAAATTCATTAAACAAAGCTTCTTTCAACATGTGATAATTTAACGATTTGGCTTCACATTCCACAAAAAGTTTCACGTCACCTTCTAATAATCTTTTACACTCTATATATTTTTCTAGTTCATTGAGGTGAAACGTGGTAGCATATTGCTCGAATTCTAAAAACCATTTACGTACACTTATAGTTTCATTTCCCGTAAATTTTCTTGTTAATGTTTCAAAGTTACTAAAACTAAATTTAATTTGTGAATTATTTTCGGCACTAAATCTACAAGATTCCCGTATTCCTTCGGTAACTACCGGCAAATCGTTATTTTGACGACTTAGTCTACGTCTAGAACCCATTTTATTTAATTTTACTAAGTGATCACAAAACAATTATATAAGACAAAAAAAAATAAATGTTCAAAGTTTTTGTTTACATAATATATATTTTTTTTTGGATAAAAATTAATTTAAGAAAAAACACTTATTTTTGTTAAAAAATATCAAAAAAGTTCATTTATTTAGTTCATTAGTTTTAAAAAAAAATTAAAGTTAATTTCAAAAAATTATGTTTTCTAAAA
The DNA here is from genome assembly GCA_963082915.1 of Dolichopus griseipennis. Taxonomy (NCBI): domain Eukaryota; kingdom Metazoa; phylum Arthropoda; class Insecta; order Diptera; family Dolichopodidae; genus Dolichopus; species Dolichopus griseipennis. The sequence continues at coordinate 225,746,175 of OY720441.1, forward strand.
AATTATTACTATGACTCAAAAAAAAATAAAGTTGCTAATTAAAATTATTAAACTTCTTTCTGCTTATATCATCCACGTCCACGTATATAACTCTTTTTCTTCTACTTTCTTTCCTCCTTTTATATTTGTAGAAATAACAGTTTGAAAAAAAAAGAAAAGGTGAATGACCGCTTGAACTTGAAAATTCTTTTTATTAGCTCCCTTAGCGTCATTCGTCGACATCTTGCTTTTCGTTTCGTTCCATGTTTCATTCTACGCGTCAGCAATGATAATTGGCAAAAATAATTATTTATTCTTTTATAAACAACATGTTTAAAAGAAACAAATTACTAAATTTAAAAAATAGACAGAATGCGGGTTGCTGATTGGATTATATCTCTGAGCTACTAGAGATATGGAGTGCTATTAGATAAGTATTCAAATGATATATTTTTTTTCTTTGTTAAATAATATTCTTTTTAGGTGCTGCTATGGTGAACAAAAAAAATAATATTGCTGAAACAACAAATGAAAATTTAAGCTGCTACTGAATATTGGTAAGAGATTTTATTTTATTATTAATTTAATAAAAATATCCAGTCCCACATACATATAATATCGGGAATCGGTCGTGTACCCAGCAGAATGTATTGGGCTAAAGAAAGCAGGTATAATGTTATTGCGGATATAATGACAGGAAATCGGTTCGACCAACTGCGAACACATTTTCATATGAATGATAATTGTAAAGCTGTTGATCATGAAAATATTATACATGATTAATTACACAAGGTAAGGCCATTTATAGATAGAATATTGCAGAATATGAAGAAAATAGAGCCAGAGGAATATAACAGCATTGATGAAATGACTATACTTTTTAAAGTTCATAGTTCTTTAAAATAGTACATAAAAAATAAACCTCATAAGTGGGGAATCAAAGTTTTTGCTCGAGCAGGAGCTAGCGGTATAATCTATAATTTTTATATATACATAGGTAAAGGAAGAATTCAGACCATCACTGGGTTGGGAATAAGGGGTGACATTGTAATAAAATTAATAGAAAATCTGCCAAGCAATGAAAACTATAAAATAATTACAGACAATTGGTTTACTTCTTTTTCTTTGTTGTCCAAACTAAAAATCTCTGGCTTTCACGCAACTGGCACGGTACGAATCAATCACGTACGAAGCTGCAAGTTAGAATCAGATAAATTTCTAGCCAAAAAGGGTCGCGGAAGTTATGATGTAAAAACCGAGCAATCCGAAAATATTTTACTTGCGAAGTAGCAAGTAGCAGAGGGAGGTGTTGATTTGCACGATATGCTTGTTGAGGTTTATAGAATAGACATTCGTCCTAGAACATTTTATTTACGAATTATCTTTCATTTTATTGACATGTGCATTGTGAACACATGGCTCTATTATCGGCATCATTGTATGCAACGTGGCGAAAAGCATATTCCATTACCTACTTTATTTTCGAGCACAAATTGGCCATGGATTGCTCAGAGGAAAGTATTTGACCGAAAACGAGGTCGCCCATCTGGAGATATTCCAGCAAAAACTGCGCAGAACCTGTCAATGATAAGCAACGTTGAAATGCATGAAGTGTAATGTTCATTTGTGTTTAAATAATAATAAAAATTGTTTTTACAAATAGCACAATAAAAATTAATATTAATTTATATTAATTTTTTTCCTTCAATGGCTAATGATTCCAATTGGTATCACATAAATATTTCATAAAATAATTAAATTTTTTTTTTTTTTTACATTTCAAATTAGTGACATAATTATACCAAAACTTAATAAAATTTTTAATTGTGTTGCTAATAGAAAAAAGTTTGGCCGGAAAGGGTTAAAAATTTATAATAATATTAAAATCAAATGTTAAGAATAAAATTAAAATTAAAAAAGTTAAAGTGATTTTTGTAATATCGCTAAAAAATAAATAAATTTTTAATTTTTTGTAATTCTTAATATAATAATTTAAAATTTGAAAAAATTTTAATTGTGTTTAATTGTTAGTGTAAAAAGAAAAATAAAATCAATGCCATTTAGCAACAGAATCTTATAAACCTTATTTTTTTTGTCTTTCTAATGAAAATTTGATTATTTTTAATCCATAAAAATTCAAGATTTTGTGTTTCTTTGATTTTTTTAACCTCAAAATACAACTTGCTTTTGAATAAAGTTCTGGTTAAAGTAAGTTTTAAAGTAAGCTGGTTCCGAAAAATTATTTCCCTGTCTTCCTCCTGTATTAGCTTAATTTCTTCAGTAAATAATTGCGGGGAATTACGCTATTTTGTCATCAATTCTATTTTGGCTGATCTAGAGTTAAGTACTACCTCGAATAACCGCTTAGTAATTTTACCCCTTTTATCTTTTTTTTTTTTGTGTTACATTTCTAACATCAGTTTTAGTAATATCAGCATTTATTTTCTTCGGAATATACATAATTGTTTTTGTAGGACCTTCCAGTCTTATTTCCCAGCAACCCAGCAATTACTATATTATTTTCCAGGCGTTCTTGCTGGGTCTCATCCAATTTGTTCTCTAGTTGATTTAATTTATGTTCAAGCGTTTTTTATTTATTTTAAGTTTGTTCTAAGCATTTTTTTAGATTTTTATTTTCTTAAATTATATTTTTATTTTGCTTCAATAAATCATCTATACTGTGAGAGGGATAATTTTGGGATTTTATATTTTCACCTACAACTGCTCCTAAATGTTTTGGATATTCACCTATTTAATAACTTTACGTTATTAATTTTTTTAATTCGATGGTAAGCTTTTCAACCTTGTGGGTCTAAGAGAGGTATCTGAACCCCTACTTCATTTGATCATAAATAAGGAATACACGTATGAAATAGTAAAGAACTCTCTTTTGCCAAATTTGAAGCTTCTACATTTGTAAGTTATTATCTTTATTAATTTCGAACATATGCTTTAAGGTCTTCAGAACTGTGTGGATGGTCCCCGACCACCTACTTCAATTTGTTCCAAATTTCAAGGACACTAAGGGAATAGGAGACACCCTTATACCGAATTTGGAGGTTCTATCTTTATTGGTTTCGGAACGAAGCTCGTTTGGCCCACGTTCGGTGAAAAAGTTCGAGGATCCGATCTCGACCGTACGCAATACCCGCCGTATTTTCATTACTAGTAACTTAGAGTTTTAATTTCATGAAGATAGCGTGATTAATTTTTTTGTTGTCGTGTTTTTTGAATATATTATGTTCGTTAGCTTTGAAGCGATCCAAGGTTCCAAAACCCGAACCCAGCGTCCGATTTCGCCTATATGCAGTCTCCACCGTAATTTCAATTCTAGGTCACCCTAGTAAACAATTAGAAAGTTCTATATTAATTTTAAGTTACTAATTCTATTACTTTCGATGGTAAATTTTTCAACCTTCAGAGGTCTAAGAGAGGTACCTGAACCACCACCCAAATCGATCATAAATAAGAAAGAAACGCAGGAAAAAGTAAAGAACACCCTTGTGCATAAATTGAAGCTTCTGCATTTGTTTCAAGTTATTATAATTATTAATTTCGATGATATGCTTTAAGGTCTTCGAATCTGTGTGGTTCGTCCCCGACTACTAACTCCAATTGGTTCCGAATTTCAATTACACTAAAGGAATAGGAAGAGACACCCTCATATTAAATTTGGAGGTTCTACCTTCAATTACTTTCGGAATTGTGCTCGTTTGGCCTAAATTCGACCAAAAAGTTCTAGGATCCGAACCCATAATCCGATATCAACTGTACGCAATCCCCGCCGTATTTTTATTGCTAGTCACCTACAGAACAAATTTCATTGAGCGCATTATTTGATGAGTTATTCTGATGTTTTTTTTTCGTTCGTCAGCCCTTTGACAGATTAAAGGGTCTAGAATCCGAACTAAGAGCCGATTTCACCCATAAACAACCCCAGACTTTAAATTTCATCAATATAGCTCGATTAGTTTTTGAGTTATTGGATATACGTTCGTTAGCTCTTGAACCGATTAAAAGTTTCAGAACCCGAACCCATGGTCCGATTTCGCCCGCCGTACTTTCAATGCTAGTTAGCCCTTGTAGACAATAGGAAGTTCTATTTTAATTTTAAGTTAATTTTTTATTAATTTCGATTCTATACTTTAAGATCTTCACAACGGTGTGGATGGTCCCCGACCCACTATCCCAATTAGTCTCAAATTTTAAGGCCACTAAGAAAATAGGTAGAGGCTTCCTGGTACCAAATTTGGAGGTTCTATCTTTACTAGTTTCGGAGTTATACTCGTTTGACCTAAATTCGTTCAAAAAGTTCTAGATCCGAACACATGATCTGATCAAGACCGTACGCAATCCCTGCTGTATTTTTAATACTAGCAACCAACAGCACAAATTTCATGAAGGTAGCGTTATTAGGAGTTGAGTTTTTATATATCATTTTTTATATATATTGTTAGCCCTTAGAACGATTAAAAGGTCCAGAATCCGAACCCACAGGCCGATTTCGCCCATATGGAATCCCTGTCTTAATTTAAGTAATACTAAACCGCAGTTAAAATTTTAAGATATTTCGATGAGTTTTTAAGCTATCGTGCCACCGTCGGGCGGACATGGTTATATCGATTTTCGAAGTCACGCTGATCATAAATATATATACTTTCCCATATCTAGCTCGCTTCCTTTAGGTGTTAACAAACACCATACCAAAGATAATATACCCTTTTCCTAATTCATAGATGTAGTGTATAAAATGCAGTATTTAAATGAATGTAAACAAAAATAATCACGTGCCGGAATAAAAATTAAAATCTAATATCAAATGTTTACAAAAATAAAAAAAAAATTGAGAATGAAAAAAAAATAAGTTTAAATTTGTAAATAATATTTTGTAACACACAATAATAGAATATAAGCGCAATTTCATGCATTTATTTGAAACTAGTACTGTGTAATTTATTAACAACTTTATCAAACCAAATCATAATATTTAATCGGCTTATTTTTTCCCATAAAAATATAAACATCCTTTTTTAGAGCAAACTATTTGACCAATTTTAATGAAACAACAACCAAAATAAAGGTTTTTTTGTTTTCATAGGACAATGATATTTTTTTTTAGAATATTGCGTTTTTTCAGGTGAAAATCCGTCTTTAATTTAACGTAAATTTGAATTTAACGGTCTCGCTTTTAAAAGTTGAGGCTTATGACTCTAATATTATGCGCCGACTTTCTGTGTAAAAGTAATTCATTTTCGGTTTTAACTCGCAGCTAAATCTAAATCAAAAGATTATAGGCGCCGACTTATGTATATCTTTATTTTTTTTGTTTAGTTCAAATATTCAATGAACAAGGAGATTTAGATTTTTTTAAAATTTTTTTTTTGTTTTTGTTTTTTCTTTATCTTAAAAAGTGAACGAAAAAAATGAGTTCGAAATGAAAGCAATACATTTGGTTTATACAGTAGTTTTCATTTATAACGAAATCGGTGCAATTTTAATTATAATAATCTTTACACTTTTTGCCAATGAATTAAATTTTACCTAAAAATGTAAGTTGTTTATTACATTTATATTTCTTTTATTTAAACTTATTATATCTAATAATGTTGCTTGGTGATTATTTTAGTATTTTTATATGTATTTTTGAATATAATAAAAAATCATAATAACGCATCAAAAATACAAAATAAATTTCATTACAAGAAAAAGCATATATACATCTATAAACATAGAGGTGAGGCTGACACATCAAATAAAAATCCAGCAAATGAGTTCAAAGTGCCCATTCTAGAATTGGCACAATCTACAATGTTCAATTCTTATACTAATTTTTCAAAATTCACAGCATTCTTTTAAAACGACATTTTTTTATTACGACGAATATTTTCTGTCTCTTCATAGTCGTTATAAGCGAGCTTTACTGTATTTTTTTTTTGCTATATGTTTGCAGAAACAAAAAAAATTACATTTCTTAGGAAAAATTATGTGTTCTTTAGGAATCAACCAGAATAAATGCATACGGCGTGCAGTTTCTGTCAAAAAATTTTGAAATAAGTAGGTATGTTATGTACTGTACTTCGGAATTTAAAATTTTAAAATTTGACATAGCGTATAAAAATATTGTAATTGTTTTTTCTGATGTTGCTACGATTAAGTTTTCAAAATAAAATATTTTAAAATAATATTTTTTTTTAAAAAAACATACATTCCAAATAATTGAAAATACCTATAATATGTTCGCAAAAAAAAACTAAACAAGTAAAGAAACAGTCAGTCGGTGCAACCGACTTAGAAATACCCTACACCTATTTGGTTCAAATTTAAGGACATATCCATAAGTCATTTTAACACCATAGAAGCTGTTATTAATTTGATCGTAAGACATAGCTAACCAAATTAACTTTATAATACTAAAAACATTTTCTAATTACCCTGTCTATTAAAAAATACTACAAATTCTTACTAATTTATCTATTTAAAAATATTAAAAAACAAACAAACTTGAAATAAATGAAAATATATTTATTCCAATTCAATTACAAAATGAAAAAATTCTAATTATTAAATTTTGTGATAAAAAGATAATCAAAGCATAATATATTTATTAATCCAAATTTTTAAAAATTGCAATTATTTTAAATGGTTAGTTTATATACCTAATAGAAAAACTTATAAACGCAAAATATGCAATAAATGTATCTCTAAAATACAATTAAAAATTTACACCTTTTCATATAATTCATTTAAATATAAAAATAAATTTTACATAAATGCAGCAAGTACCTTTGAACATAGCTGAACCACTACAATTAAGTCTAGATTTCGGAGACACATAGGACATAGGAAATATATTCTTTGGCTTCGAAATTAAACTCGACCACAACCAATTCCCATGGTACTTTCATTACTAGTAACCTACTGTTAAATTTCATCTAAATACCGGCATTATTTTTTGAGTTATGGTGTTTTTAAGATATATGATATATGAATTATGGTACGATTTCGCCCATATGCAGTCCCGTCATACTTTCAATACTAGTTAACCCTTGTACACAATTGGAACGCTCTATCTTAATTTTAAGTTACTAGTTTTATTAATTTCGATGATAAGCTTTAACACATTGGGGGGTCTAAGATAGGTTCTGAACCACCACTCCAATTGATCCCAAATTAAGGGGGCACGCAAGAAATAGTAAAGAACACCCTTGTGGCAAATTGGAAGCTTCTACATTTTTTCAAGTTGTTATCTTTATTAATTTTAAAGATATGTATTAAGGTCTTCGGAAATGTGTGGCTGGTCCCCGACCCACTACTCCAATGGGACCCAAATTCACAAGACACTTAGGAAATAGGAAGGGACACCCTGATACTAAATTTGGAGGTTCTATCTTCATTGGTTTCGGAATTATGCTCGTTTGGCCTAAATTCGATCAAAAAGTTCTAGGTTCCGAACCCATGGTCCAATCCCGACCTTACGCAATTCCCGAAGTGTTTTCATTACTAGTAACCTACAGCACAAATTTGATGAAGATAGCGTCATTAGTTGTTGAGTTATCGTGATTTTTTATATTTGTTCGTTAGCCCTGAAACCAATTAAAAGGTCCAGAATCCGAACCCATGGGCCGATTTCGCCCATATGCAATCCCCGCCGTACTTTCAGTCCTAGTAACCTACAGTTAAAATTTCATCAAGATAGCTCCATAATTTTTTGAGTTATCGTGCCTACGGACGGACGGACGGACGGACATGGCTATATCGACTAAGGCGGTCACGCTGATCACAAATATATATACTTTTCCATATCTAGCTCGCTTCCTTTAGGTGGTTACAAACACCATACCAAAGTTATTATACCCCTTTACCTATTCTATAGGTGTAGGGTATAAAAATAATCTTCAACTGAAATAAAAGTTGACGTATAATTTCTGTCAAAAAATTTACAAATAAATAGGTACATGAATTTACATGAGAGCTGTCCGAAATGAAAGCAATACATTTGGAGCTGTTCGAAATGAAAGCAATAAATTTGGTTTATATAGTAGTTTTCATTTATAACGAACTCGGTTCAATTTTAATTATAATAAACTTTACACTTTTTGATAAAGAATTAAATTTTACCTAAAAATGTAAGTTTTTTATTACATTGATATTTCTTTTATTTAAACTTATTTATCTAATAATGTTGCTTGGCGATTAATTAAGTGTTTTTTGTTTAGTTTTGAATATAAAAACAATCATAATAACGCATCACAAATACAAAAAAAATTTCAAGAAAAAGCACTATATACATAGGCTTGAGGCTGACACATCAAATAAAATGTTAGCAAATGAGTTCGAAGTGTCCATTCTAGAACCAGCACATTCTACAATGTTCAAGTCTTATACTAATTTTTCAAAATTCACAGCATTCTTTTAAAACGACATTCGTTTATTACGACGAATATTTTCAGTCCCATAATGGTCGTTATAACCGAAAAGTACTGTATTTTGTTTTTGTTTAAATTTATTATAATACAGTAGGTACTAAAAAAAAAATTTTTTGTAAATCATAAATTGTGGTTGCTTTTTGTTAAGCTTTTTGTAAAATTAAAAACCGAACTCTGAAATATGCAGAAACTTAAAAAAAAAAAAATATTTCTAAGAAAAATGATTTGTTTCTTATGGATCAGCCAAAATCAGCATGTACGGCATTCAGTTTCTGTCAAAAATTTTGAAATAATTAGTTATGTAAAAAACTTTACATGAAAGCATACGCGACATTTTAAATTTTAAATTTTAAAATTTAAAAATTGACAAAGTGTATAAAAATACATATTGTAATTGTTTTTTCTTATGCTGCTGCGATTAAATTTTAAAAGTAAATAATTTAATTTAAAACATACAAATATTCAAATAAATTAAAAATACCTACAGTACAATATGTTTGCAAAACTAAAAAAATTATCTTTCTCAAAAAAAGTTATTTGTTCCTTAGGTCCTAACCTAAATAAAAGCGCGCAGCGTATAATTTCTGTCAAAAAATTGAGAAATAAATAGGTTCATAAATTTACATTAGAGCAGCGAAAATACGCGTAACGCAATGTACTGTATCTCGGACTTTTAAAATTTACAAATATTGACAAAATGTATAAAAATATTATTATTGGTTTTTCTTATATTTCTAATATTATGTTTTAAAAAATAATATTTTTTTACAATAATTTTTATTAAAAAATATCTTATATTCAAAATACCTATAATATGAAATTAAAAATATTTTTTGTAGGTACTAAATTAAAACATTCAAATAAATATTTTTGATAAATTAAATATTGTACGCCCGTATCGATTTACCGATAATGGATATGTAGACAGACGTATTGACGTACTGCCGTATAAAAATTGTACGTCGTATGTTTTAGATTTCATTCTAATAATTGAAAAGTTTATTTCACACTTTCAACATCGAATAAGGTTTTTTTTTAATTAAAAAAACTATTTTTAGTTTTGCTTTGACAAAACGAACGAATTTTATATATCAAAAAGTGTACATGAAGATTAGATAGGCGTAGTTTGTAAATGGAACGCATATTTTTGTTTCAGGAGTACATAATTGTCAGATTATCATCATATATATATTTGACATTTTAAAACCACCTGTCATTTGAGAAGTTAATTATATTTAATAGTATTTAAATATTAATAAAGTGAAAAAATTAAGGTTTATTGCTGATATAAATATAAAGAATATTTTTTAATATGGAAGGGGGTAAATGCTTATTGGTTATCAAATAAAAAATATGATTTAACATAACCTATTCAAGAGAATTTTAATTAAAGCCATCTGCCGGAAATTATTTATCTACTCTGTCATAAACTCTGTCATACACTCATACACTTATAAGGGCTGAAGTAGCTGGCAATAGTTGAGAGTAGAAAAGAGTTTACTCCCCTTAACTCCTCTCCTCTCGTTTACTCCTCTTAAAGGAATAAAAGCAATAATATTTATTTGTTTTAAGAAACTTATGAGTCATGGCTAATGACCATGTATAGAAATATATTTTTGTCAATAAAAAACTTAGGAAATATTAAATAAATAAACTAGACAAAAAGGTATAAAGTAAACTAAGCAATTCAGAATCATTTTTCGCATGTTTTCAGATTTTTAAATAGACATACATTTGTAGTATAAATTTACCTATGTAGCTATTAAATTTAAAAATGAAAAAAGGGTAGGAAAAATGTATTCGTTGGTTTATTGAAAAACTTTTTTTTTTGCTATAAATCTTATGAATTATGATATGTTATATTTTGTTGTACATATTATGTATTCATAGAGTTTTTTAATTAGGATACAGAATACGTACAACATAGTTGATATCGTACTAAAATGTTTAGAAAAAAGTACAGTTTGCTATATGAAGGACAGCATTAACTCGAATTTTGGGTTCTTGACTTCAATAAATATATGTATATGTTTAGAAATATGTATTTATTAGAATAATATTTATATGTATTTAGAATTTTAATTTAATTTAACTGTAACAATATATCCTCTCTTTAAAGCGGCTTAAGCTATAGAAATAAAACTCAAAAATCGGTACTTAACAACGTTTTAATAATTAAGAAAAATTATAAATTTTTTTTAAGGAAATTTCAAGCGCAAGAATTGTTGACAACACTGTTGGCATAATTTTTATATAGTCTAATATAATTTACACAAAACGAATTTTATATGTTAACTTAAAAGCAAAAATAGCTCAATTTCGAGCACAGGGCGATACTAGTTTCATATTAAACTAGCTAATAGAGGTTTAATTTAAGCTGATGTTACTACAAATATTTAACACGAAAACTATACATGGTATAAATGTTAAATTTAAAATGTATTAAAGCAATTTTTTTAAAACGATTTTTCTAGGATTATTGTAGTAATTTTTACACTTTCTGTAATCAAGGAAGTACTAAGTGCTTTCCAAAATTGTATAACTTACAAAAATCTGTCGGGCCGCAATTTGGAATTTAAGTAGTGACCATATACTTATTAAGTTGATTTTGTTTCTCTTATTCATTAAAATAATATTTTCGTTTTGTTTTGTTTGTTTTTCCATTTCACTAGTATCGCACTGTGCTCAAATTCAAGCTAATTTTGCTTTTATATTTACATAAAAAATTCGTTATAAGTAATAAAAATGATGGCAACAATGTTGTCAACAACTCTTGCGCCAAAAAATTTTTTAAAAGAAAAAATTTGTAATTTTATTCCTATAGCTTAACCCGCTTTAAGAATAGTACAATTTGATACAGTTTTTGCACAAAAAAAAAGCATTTTAAATTCTAAATATAAATGTTATGCTAATATATAATGTTCTGAAAATTTAGGTATACTTGTAAATATATATATGTGGGTGAATAGTGCTGAAGTGCATAATAAATTACAAGCTCTAAAAAAGAACGTTAATGAATCGTACCGCGAATTTTTATATAAAATGATAGACATAGCTTCGCAAGCTGAAGTCGATGAAATATCGGTAACTAGTTATACAATAAACGGTATAAACGATACGCCCGCTAACAAATCAACTCTGTATGGCGAGAAAAATTATGCAGAGTTCAAAGAAAAATTAGCCGTGTACGAAAAAATTAAAACAGATACGAATCGGAATAATAATCAAAAAAATGTCGACGCGAAAATTGCTGAAATACAAAAAAGAAATAATAGTTTTAATAACAAAATGTCACGGTCAAATACTGTTTTAGCTGTGGTTTAGCTGTGCAAATACTGGTTTAGCTGTGGTCAGCACATGAATTTGACAGTTGTCCAGAAAAAGAACGAGGACCGAATGCTTCGAGTGTAACCAGTTTGGACACAAAAAACCGGATTGTCCAAACAAGAAGCGTCCGAGGAGTTAATAAGAAAACACACAAAGATCATTTTCCGTTGCCAGTTATCGATGACCAAATTGACAAGCTACAAGGAGCAAGAATCTTTACCACGTTGGATTTGGAAAATGGATTTTTCCATGTTAGCATAGAGGAGAATAGCCGAAAATATACAGCATTTGTCACACAGAAAGGGAAATTTGAATTTTTGAGAGCTCCATTTGGGTTAAGCAACTCTCCTAGCGTTTTTCAAAGATTTATAAATTTCACATTTAAAGATTTAATAAATAAAGATTATGTAATAACCTAAATAGATGATTTAATAATTCCAACTAAAACCAGCGAAAGAAGCGATAACAAAATTAAAAGAGGTATTACGAGTTGCCGCTCAAAGAAGATTAAAAATTAAGTGGACAAAATGCCAATTTTTACAAACAGAAGCGGAGTATCTTGGATATATAATTAACGAGAAAGATTATAGTTGCCCTTGTCAACTTTTAGATACCCGTGCATACCCACTATGATGTATACAATTAAATAAACTGTTATTTATTTTCCTTAACCCATTATCTACTAGTGTAGCCATATGGCAACACAAAATATATAAATTTTATAACGGTCAGAATATTATTTGTTTTCTTTTTTCATTGCAGTATGCCATGAAATTATTTTTTAAGAAATGTCAAAAACTAATTTTTATGTTAGTTTAACTTTTTTTAGTTAATGTGGTGGTTTTATAGAATTTTATTTGTGATTATAAAAATATTTTTTTATTCAAAATGGATTCACGAAATCGGTAAGTAAATAATATGAATAACGGTATGTCAAATTTCTTTCAGACCGATAGAAAAGTTAATTGGAGTATAAAAAAAATAAAAAATATGAATTGTAATATGATGTTAGCTTGTGTGTTGATTTTATAAGCGAATTTGATAGCTGTTGCCATATGGACACTCTAGTAGAATTCATAGTACAAAATTTTTTTTTTTAGATCTTTAACACTAAATGAAATAATAGATGCTTTAAATGAACAAAATATAAATGAACCTATATGTATACAACCACCTGAAGTAAACGAACTTACAGATGAAGATTCATGTGATGAATTCGAGCCTCTTATTCAAGGGTTAAGTGGTAGACAACTCTTGGCTGAAGCTGAGATTTTTAATAAAAATCCTATAGAAGTAAGAAGTAACTCCAACGTGTATACCAAGAAAAATAAAAAAGCGATTACCAATAAAATAAAATGGAAACTACAAGACTGTAGTTCAATATCCTCAAATATTTTTCCAGAACAAAACTTTTCTAAATATCTTAATATAAATGCCGTTGAATTATTTGAACTTTTTTTTGATTCTCAAATTTTAAACCACAGTATAGAACAAAGTGCAATATATGCTCTTTCCAAAAATTGGCCAAATCCGGATATTTCAGTAGATGAATTAAAGGTATTTATAGGTATTTTAATAGTGTCAGGTTATAATTCTTTACCAAGCAGAACTCATTACTGGTCGAATGCAAGTGATCTTAGAAACATGGATGTTTATGAGTCCATGAGAAGAAACAGGTTTGATGAAATTATGAAATGTTTACATTTCAATAGAAATGATTCATTAGATAAAGAAGATAAATATGCAAAACTAAGACCCCTAATTGAACATTTAAAAAAAGATTTATGGAACATTTCATTCCTTCTCAACCAATTTCTCATGATGAGGCTATGGTTGAGTACTTTGGAAAGCACGGCTGCAAGCAAACTATACACAATAAACCTATTCGATTTGGGTACAAAATCTGGGCCCAAAATACTACAACAGGTTATCTTATAGCTTTTGAGCCTTATCAAGGTAAAAGTTATAAAGGCGCAGATGAAATTGAAAGAAAACTGGGCAAATTTTCTGCAACAATTTTAGATTTGCTAAACCAATATTCTGATGAAAAAAAAGACTTACCCTACCATAGTTATTGCGATAATCTTTTCACAAATTTTCCCTTGTGGGAATTAAAAAACAAAGGATATAATTGCACTGGTACACTAAGAGCAAATAGATTGGATAAAACATGTCCTTTGTGGGACGCAAAAACTATTGAAAAGAAAAAAAAAAGAGGATTTATGCAAACGGCAGTTGCTGAATATAATTCAGAAAATTTTATTGTAACTCGATGGAAGGATAATGCCGTTGTGACAATAGCTTCTACAAAATATGGCCAGAATCCTGTAGGAACTACAACAAGATGGAGCCGTGCCGAAATAAAAAAAGTGACGGTAAGCATCCCGAAAGCGATTCAAAGTTACAACAGCTATATGGGAGGTACCGATCGTATGGACCAAAATATTAATGCATACAGGATTGGTATACGAGGTAAAAAGTGGTGGTGGCCTCTTTTTACTTGGTTACTCGATGCAGCAGTTCAAAATGCTTGGCAATTGGCTAAATTGCATAAAAAAGATTTGGATCAATTGTCTTTTCGGAGAGAAATAGCTACATTTTATCTTCGATCATTCAAAACGAAGCCTAAGTCTGCAGGAAAAAGACCTCATGCATCTGTTGGTGAATTTGCAATTCGTTATGACGGAAAAGACCATCTCGTTCAACAAGTTAGCAAAAAACGGAGATGTGCCTACGAAGAATACAAATCTATAGGTAGAACGGAGTGCCAAAAATGCAATGTTGGTTTATGCGTTAAATGTTTTGTAAAATTCCATTCAAAATGAATTCTAGTTTATAACTTTCCATTCCATATCATTTTTGCAACGGATTGCTTTTTTTCGTTATTTTTTTGTTTTTTTTTTAATTTATATAATGTTTTTTTGAATTAAACTTTATAATTTTGTTATTATTTTTAATTTAAAAGATTTTAATTTTATTTTTAATAAGAAAATAAAGTTTTTTTTTTTAACATGAAAAAAGTAATTTTTTTGTACTAGCGTTTCTACTAGCGTTGCCATATGGACACACCCTATAACTGACGAACTAGATAACGGATCAAGTTCCAACCTTTTTTTTTTAGTCGTAAAGGTCCATAGGAACACCTCTATAAATTTGTTTTACAATTGGATAATTTTTTGTAATCTGGTAGATAACGGGTTAAGCTATTATATATATTACAAAAAAAATTTAAAAAAGTAAAATAGTTAAAAAAATTTCAGTCATCATCCCATAATTTTTGCTTAAAAAAAAAAAAAATAACAAAAAAAAAAAAAACCAAAAATTAAAAATAAAACAAAAATTAAAAATAAAAAAAAATTTAATTCATTATCCCATAATTTTTCCTTAAAAAAAAAAAAAATCATGAAAAAAAAAAAAATAATTCGCCCACCCTAATTCGTCCGAGCTTCATTAGATTCATAGTTATTAAATTGAAAACCTTATATGGCAGCTGCCAGTAAATGGGGCGTATCATTTTGAAACTTCATATAACTGCTCGATTCATTATATAACTTACAGTGTGTAATTTTCATCCTCGTAGTATAATTAGCTTTGAAGAAATTCATAGTGGTTCAAAGAAGTTGTATTGCAGCCCCCCGAAAATGGGGCCCTAACGTTTTGAAACTTCATATAAGTTCTGGATTCATTTTATAACTAACCGTGTGTAAGTTTTATCCTCATAGAATAATTAATTTTGAAGAAATTCATATTGGTGCAAATAAGTTTTATGGCAGCCCCCGAAAATGGGGTCCTAACATTTTGAAACTTCATATAAGTGCCGGATTCATTATATAACTAACCGTGTGTAATTTTCATCCTCGTAGTATAATTACTTTTTAAGAAATTCATATTGGTGCACACAAGTTGTATGGTAGCCCCCCGAAAATGAAGCCGTAACATTTTGAAACTTCATATAAGTGCCGGAGTCGTTATAAAACTAACCGTGTGTAATTTTTATTGTCGTCGTATTATTAGTTTTGAAGAAATTCATATTGGTGCAAAAAAGTAGTGTGACAGCTCCCCGAAGCCTTGGTCCGATTTTAACCAAAAACAATAGGGAACCTAGAAATTGTCTAAAAATGACTTTGTGTGAATTTCAAAACTCTAGCTCTTTTAGTTTTTGAGTTATCGTGCTGACACACGGACGGACGGACGAACGGACAGACACACATAGCTAGATCGATTTACATTTCAATGCTGATCCGATACGTACCCTTGGCACTATATCTAGCTCGTCTAGATCGATGCGTTACAAACGGAGGAGCAATTTTAATATACCCGATGTCATATATGTATGCACGGGTATAAAAAATGGTACAGTATCACCGTCCAATTCTAAAACCAAGGCAGTTAAAAATTGCTCAAGAAGGATGTTAAATTTAAATTAGACAACACAGAGAGGAGCTCTTTCAAAGAATTAAAACACATTTTCAGCACATCACGCGTCTTAAAAATTTTTAGTTATGATGATTATACCGATTTACATACAGATGCCTGCAAATTTGGAATAGCAGCTGTCTTGCTACAACGAGACCCAGAAGATGGAACGTTGCACCCGGTGCAATATTCTAGTAAGAAAACAAAAGATGCACAACAAAAGTGGAGTAGCTATGAGCTGGAAGTATTAGCCGTGGTGGAAGCTGTTAAAAAATTTAGAAAATATTTACTTGGGAAAAAATTTAAGTTGATAACGGATTGCAAGGCGTTTGCAATGACGTTAAATAAAAAGAATTTGGTAACACGAGTGGCACGTTGGTCGTTGCTGTTGGAAGACTCTAATTATGAAGTGGAGCACCGAGAAGGTACGAGAATTCGCCATGTTGATGCGTTAAGCAGAAATCCGGTAACTTACTGTGTTCAAATAAAAAAAAATTTTAGAAGTAAATTACAGGAACTACAAATGAAAGACGAAAAGTTAACTGCGAAAATAGAAGTATTGAAACATGGCCAATACAAAGATTTTGTCATTCACCATAATATTTTAGCCACAGAAGTAAATGGAAAAATTTTATATATTGTTCCAGAAGGAATGAAAAATTCGTTGGTAAGATCAATACACGAAAATGGTCATTTCCATTTTGTGAAAATGAAAAAGAAAATTGTGGAAGAATTCTATATGCCTGATCTGCAGCGAAGAATAGATGCTTGCATTGGAAACTGCGCCGAATGTATTTTGGCGGAAAGAAAGAGCAGAAAACAAGATGGGCTGCTCAACCCAATACCCAAAAGAGACACACCATTGGACACGTTTCATATTGATCATGTAGAGCCCATTAGTACAACTAAGAAGGGTTACCGATATGTGTTGGCGATAGTTAATGGATTTTCCAAGTTTTGTTGGTTGTTCCCTAAAGAAAGTTTAAATGCAGAGGAAGTAATAAAGAAATGTGAAATAATTGCCAGTACATTTCGTTATCCGTCGCGGATAATTTCTGATAGAGGAGGAGCGTACATATCAAATCAATTCCGTGAGTATTGTAAATCACATGACACTAAACTTTACTTCATAGCCACAGGAGTTCCAAGAGGTAATAGTTAGGTGGGGCGTCTACACAAAACTACAGTTGCAGTTCTAACGGAATTATCGTTAACAAACCCGAAAAATGGTACACGCATATTACAGATGTACAAAGAATTTTAAATAGCACTTTTCATCGCTGTATTCAAACCACACCATTTAAACTCATGCTGGGAACTAAAACGAAAACAAAGAATGATAAAAATATAATACAGCTGATAAAAGAAGAACGGATCCAACTATTTCAAAATGAACGCAGTGAAGCAAGAGAACAGGCCAAATTGGACATTATTAAAATTCAGGCCGAAAATAAAAGAAATTTTGATCGCAAAACAAACGCAGCAATAAAATATAATTTAGGAGATTTAGTTGCAATCGAACGTACACAATTTGGAGTTGGTCTTAAAATTAAACAAAAATTTTTTGGTCCATATCGAGTGACAGCTATTAAAGGATTTAACAGGTACACAGTGCAAAAGGTAGGCGAACACGAAGGTCCAACCAATACTGAATGCAGTGCTGACAAAATGAAATTATGGGTGCAATATGAAGCTGATAGTGATCTGGATCAATCCGAGGCGGATTAAAATACAGAATGCCGAATGTGAGACTGGATATTTTTATTTAATAATAATATAAAATCTCTTACCAATATTCAGTAGCAGCATAAAATTTTATTTGTTGTTTTGTTCAGCATAGCAGCACCTAAAAAGAATATTATTTTACAAAGAAAAAAAAAATATCATTTGAATACTTATCTAATAGCACTCCATATCTTTAATAGCTCAGAGATATGATCCAGTCAGCTACCTGCATTCTCTTTATTATACCCTACACCTATAGAATAGGTAAAAGGGTATATTAACTTTGGTATGGTGTTTGTAACCACCTAAAGGAAACGAGCTAGATATGGAAAAGTATATATATTTGTGATCAGCGTGACCTCCTGAGTCGATATAGCCATGTCCGTTTGTCCGTCCGTCCGTAGGCACGATAACTCAAAAAATAATGGAGCTATCTTGATGAAATTTTAACTGGAGGTTACTAGGACTGAAAGTACGGCGGGGATTGCATATGGGCGAAATCGGCCCATTAGTTCGGATTCTGGACCTTTTAATCGATCGAAGGGCTAACGATCATATATAAAAAATCACGATAACTCAACAACTAATGACGCTATCTTCATCAAATTTGTGCTGTAGGTTACTAGTAATAAAGCTACTTCGGGAATTGCGTAAGTTCGGGATTGGACCATGGGTTCGGAACCTAGAACTTTTTGATCGAATTTAGGCCAAACGAGCATAATTCCGAAACCAAAGAAGATAGAACCTCCAAACTTTGTATCAGGGTGTCCCTTCCTATTTCCTTAATGTCTTTGAAATTTGGGCCCCATTGGAGTAGTGGGTCGGGGACCAGCCATACATTTCCGAAGACCTTAAAGCATATCTTTAAAATTAATAAAGATAACAACTTAAAAAAATGTGGAAGCTTCAAATTTGGCACAAGGGTATTCTTTACTATCCCTTGCGTGTCCCCCTAATTTAAGATCAATTGGAGTGCTGGTTCTGTATCCCTTAAGAGGTCTATTTAGTTTTAAAAGCTTATAATCGAAATTATTAAAAATAGTAACTTAAAATTAAGATAGAACGTTCAAATTGTGTACAAGGATTAACTAGTGCTTAAAGTTAAGCGTGGACTGCATAAGGGCGAAATCAGCCCAAGGGTTCGGATTCTGGACCTTTTAATCGGTTTCAGGGCTAACGAACATATATAAATAATCACGATAACTCAACAACTATTGACGCTATCTTCATGAAATTTGTGCTGTAGGTTATTGGTAATGAAACTACGGCGGCGATTGCGTACGGTGAGGATTGGACAATGGGTTCGGAACTTAGGACTTTTTAATCGAATTTAGGCCAAACTATCATAATTCCGAAACCAATGAAGATAGAACCTCCAAATGTGGTTTCAGGGTGTCGCTCTCGATTTCCTTAGTGTCCTTGAAATTTGGGACAAATTGGAGTAGTGGGTTGAGGACCAGCCAGACAGACAAAGAACTTAAAGCATATTTTCGAAATTAATAAAGATAGTAACTTCCAATAAATTTAGAAGTTTCAGATTTGGTACATGGGTGCTCTTTACAATTTCCGAGTATAATTTCGAAGCCAAAGAATATATTTCGTATTTCCTATGTGTCCCTGAAATTTAAACTTAATTGTAGTGGTGGTTCAGGTGGCTCCTAAGAAATCCTAAAATTAAAAATTCATGAAGATAAAAACTTTAAATTTAATATACGAGGGTTCTTTTCTATTAACGTTTTTATTTAACACTTTTATATTTTTAAAAGGCTAGGAATTTTACATATTTTGTATAATATTTTATAAATTAAAAACAAAATATTATTTTAATAAACGATTAAATCCCTTTTTTTAATTTTTATTATATCATATATTTTATTGAATTATTACCATGGGTGATATATAATTAAAACATTGCGTACAATACTTAAGCTTTATTCAAAAGTACTTGCTGCATTTATATAAAATTTATTATTATATTTAAATGAATTATATGAAAAGTTCTAAATTTGTAATTATATTATAGAAATACATTTATTTAATAATTTGCGTATATAAGCTTTTCTAATAGGTACATAAACTAGCAATTTAAAATAATTGCAATTTTAAACAATTTTAATTATTAAATATATTAGCTTTTTATCATAAAATTTAATAATTCAAATTTTTTCACTTTTGTAATTGAATTGAAATAAATATACAGGGTGTTCCCGACTCGATGGTCTTCCTTCAAATAGGTGATCGGGCATATCGAGCAGAACAAAGAATTGTATTGTCAATTTTCATTAGTTTAGAAGTTATGGGGCCTTAACTGTTTTTCGGCCATAATTTAGTTTTATTTCGATAAAATTGGAACCAAATAAGATAAAACAAAAATAAGTATAGCATTTAAATGCTTATTAATGCAGATTTCTGCAGACTTTGAAAGTTATAAAGTAAAAACTTTTTTGTGATACCTGAAATTTAACTAAATTTGAATTTTTTCATATGATAACAAAATATCAATTAAATCCCTTTTATCAAGAAAATAACGGTATTAATATAACAGCTTTTTTACTTCAAAATATTACCCTTCTCTTTCCCTGCATTTTGAGTATACTAGCACTTTTATAGCTCAAAAACTTTGAAAGTTATAAAGTAAAAACTTTTTTGTGATACCTGAAATTTAACTAAATTTGATTTTTTTTAACTTTCAAAGTTTTTGAGCTATAAAAGTGCTAGTATACTCAAAATGCAGGGAAAGAGAAGGGTAATATTTTGAAGTAAAAAAGCTGTTATATTAATACCGTTATTTTCTTGATAAAAGGGATTTAATTGATATTTTGTTAAAAATATAGGACTTTAAGCCCTTATAACCTCAGACTGAGAAACTTTAGAGTAATGTTTGAAAGTACTTAAGAAATCTGCATTAATAAGCATTTAAATGCTATACTTATTTTTGTTTTATCTTATTTGGTTCCAATTTTATCGAAATAAAACTAAATTATGGTCGAAAAACAGTTAAGGCCCCATAACTTCTAAACTAATGAAAATAGAAACCCCCCCCCCTCCCATACAATTTGTTTTTCTGCTCGATATGCCCGATCACCCATTTGAAGGAAGACCATCGAGTCGGGAACACCCTGAATATTCATTGAATTCAAATTTTTTTTGTTTTTTAATATTTTTAAATTGATAAATCAGTAAGAATTTGTAATATTGTTTTATAGATAGTCTAATTCGAAAATGTTTTTAGTATTATAAAGTTAATTTGGTAAGCTATGTTTTGCGACCAAACTAATAACAGCTTTTATTGTTTTAAAATGACTTATGGATTTTCAATTAAATTTGAACTAAATAGGTGTAGGGTATTTCTAAGTCGGTTGCACCGACTGACTGTTTCTTTACTTGTTTTCTAAACATTTTAGTACGATTTGAACTATGTTGTATTATTGATTAAGAATTATATATAGATGAACATTTTCATAATAAAAATTACTATTAAATTTTATTCGTATATTTTTTCAAATTTTCCCTAAACTTTTTACATAATGTAAGTGTATTGTAACTATTGATGCTTTAGTAATTATACATTTTTATACCCTAAACTTATAGAATAGGTAAAGGGGTATATTAACTTTGGTATGGTGTTTGTATCCACCTAAAGGAAGCGAGCTAGATAAGGAAAAGTGTATATATTTGTGATCAGCGTGACCTCCTAAGTCGATATAGCCAAAAATTATGGGGCTATCTTGATGAAATTTTAACTGTAGGTTACCTGAAAGCACGGCGGGGATTGCCAATGAGCGAAATAGGCTAATGGGTTCGGATTTTGGACCTTTTAATCGACCCAAGAGCTGACGATCATATATAATCAAGTGAGGGAAAAACCAAGGGTTTTTAAAAAGCACATTTTCAAAATTATATACGGTTTCTTACTGAGTATTTTATCATTTATTTTTATAAAAATATATATTATGATAATATTATAATTTTGTTATTTCATTAATAATTAATTATATGACTAATAGTGAAATACTTAGAATACAACCCCAATGCATTCAAGAAAACCTGTTAATAAGTGCAAAATATAATGTTGGAGCTTCAATGTTAACGTTTAATTTTGGAAAAACTTACACTGGTGAATAAGTTACTGTTTTATAAGAACATTAAAGTTTTAATTTTGAAGACCTAGTAGCCCTTCAATGGGGAAGGTTCCCAAATTTTTGCTTAGCAAACTTATGATGGATCTGCTCACCCCCCTCCTGTGTTCACCCTTCCATTTTTTTCCGGTTCTAGGAAATCAATTTGGAACTCCAACAAAATGTGGAATTTTACCTAGAATATTATTATCTAACCAAAAATGGTTAAGACTAAGAAACAATTTCTTCAATTTAAAGAGACCCTTTCAAATTTAAGAAAAACCTTTAACGTATGTTGAAATATAATGCTGCAGCTGTAAATTTTGCATATTTGTAAAAAAAAATTTGAACAGGTGTTAAAGTTACAGGTGGTTGAAAATAGCAAAATTTCAATTTTCGAGCCCTTATAGCTCCTAAACAGGCGTCGTGACAAAAAAATTTTGTTAACCGACTCCTATTAATTTTGAAGGACCTAACTTCTTCCAAAATATCAAGAGCCTAGGTTGAACCGTTTAGAAGATATATGGGGCCAAAAATTTTGCAAAAGTTGAGTTTAGCTTAATGGTAAATTTTAGTACCGTTTGGTAACTCTATACATTTTAACTTTATATTTTTGTGAAGCTTATAAAACCAGCTATCTTTTGCCGTTTTCAGATTGAAAATACACTTAACAAAACTCTTGTTATAATAATTTAGAAACAAGGCTTTTTCCAACTTTGAAGGGCTGTAGCTCCGTAACAGGTGGGGCTACAGAAAAAAATTCTTCTACGAAATTAATTTTTTTGTAATATCTACGCGTGGTTAAAATTTCTTTACTCTATTTCAAACGGTGTAAAAGTTTTTGTAAACTTACGGACGGACGGACAAAGTCAAAATTAAGAAAAACCTTTGACACTTATTGAAACTTTCGTTTTGGAGCTTTCAATTTTGTATACAAATAAAAAAAAATTTTTACAGGTATTCAAGTTATAGGTGTTTAAAAGCTAAATTTTTAGCAAAATTTCAATTTTCGACTCCTTACAGCTCGTAAAGAGGGGGCGTGACAAAAAAATTTTGTTAACTGACTCTTACTTATTTCTAAGGATCTAACTTCTCCCAAAATTTCAAGTTTCTAGATTTAACCGTTCCGAAGTTATGAGGGACCAAATATTTTGTAAAACTTAGTTTTGAATAACGGTAAATTTTAGTACCGTATGGTAACCTTATACAATTGGCTTTTAAAAACTTGTAAAGCTTATAAAAACAGCTGTCTGCTACCTTTCTCAGGTTGGAGATATACCTTATAGAACTCTAATTATAACTATTTAAATATGAGGCTTTTTTCAACTTTGCGGGGCTGTAGCTCCGTAACGGGGGGGGCTACAAAAAAAAGTTTTGACATTAAATTATTTGTATTGCAATACCTATCCATTCCTGACATTTTTTTGTCAATCGTAGGTAAAAAGGGACGGACGGACGGACGGACAGAGTGAAGCTTATAGGCACATTTTTACAAAATTTTTTGAAAATGTGCTAAAAATCATGATAACTCAACAACTAATAACGCTATCGTCATAAAATTTGTGCTGTAGGTTTCTAGTAATGAGACTAAGGCGGGGATTGCGTACGATCAAGATTGGAGCATGGGTTCGGAACCTAGAACTTTTTGATCGAATTTAGGCCAAACAAGCATAATTCCGAAACCAATGAAGATTGAACCTCCAAATTTGGTATCAGGGTGTCCCTTTCTATTTCCTTAGGGTCTTTATAATCTTTAAAATTAATAAAGATAGTAACTTCAAACAAATTTAGAAGTTTCAAATTTTGCACATGGGTGCTCTTTACTTTTTCCTGTGCGGTTCCTCTAATTTTGGATCATTTAGAGTGGTGGTTCAGTACACCTCTTAGACCCCCCAAGGTTTAAAAGCTTATCATCGAAATTAATGAAAATAGTAACTTGAAAGTAAGATAGAACGTTCCAATTGTGTATAAGAGTTAACTAGTATTGAAAGTATAACGGGGATTGCATATGGGCGAAATCGTACCATGGTTTCGGGTTCTGGAACCCTTGAAAAGTTCAAGGGCTAAAGAACATATATCTTAAAAACAGTATAAGTCAAAAAATAATACAGCTATTTCGATGAAATTTAAACTCTAGGTTACTAGTAATGGAGTACCATGGCAATTGGTTCTGGTCGAGTTCGGACAATGAGTTCGGATTCTAGACGCTTTTGATCGATCTGAGGCCAAACGAGCATAATTACAAAGCCAAAGAATATATTTCCTATTTCTTATGTGTCTCCGAAAATTAGACTTAATTGTAGTGGTGGTTCAGGTGTCCCTTAAGAAATGCCAAAATTAAAAAGTTTATCTTCGAAATTCATGAAGATAGAAACTTTAAATTTGATACACGAGGGTTCTTTCCTATTTCCGTTTTTATTTAACACTATATATTTTTAAAAGACTAAGAATTTTACCATAAAACATATTTAGTATAATATTTTATAAATTAAAAACCATAGGTGATATATAATTAAGACATCGTTTACAATACTTAAACTGTATTCAAAGGTATTTGCTGCATTTATGTAAAATTTATTGTTATATTTAATTGAACTAAAGTTCTAAATTTGTAATTATATTTTACATAAATGATAAAAGTTCTAAATTTGTAATTATATTTTAGAAATACATTTGAGGCCTTTTTTTAACCAAAGCAGTACTTCGAAAAAATGGCCGAAACTTGGTTTTTTGCAATTTGCACGTTCCCGGGCAACGCCGGTAAATCTGCTAGTTAGAAATAACTAAAGACTGAAATACTTTCTTTGTTAAAAGTATATTAGATATAAATAATAGCATAAAAAATGTTCAATATGAAGACAATATAATTGAAATAGAAACAAACTTTGAGTTTGCACTAGTAAATGATGAAATATTAGAAATAGCATTTAAAGATTTAAAAAATAAAAATGATTACATAGGAATAAATAAGTTGATTATTATAGATTGTAAACCAACTTTTTTTCCTAAACTGAGAAAAATTATTAAGAAGTCAATGTTAGATGGGATATTTCCAGAAATTTGGAAAGAAACTATAGTAACACCAGTACCTAAAATCTAAAGTGCGAAAGAACCTGTGCACTTTAGACCAGTAAATATGCTTTTAATTTGTGATAAGATTTTTGAAAGAATAGTTTACAATCAACTTAGATATCACTTAGATATAAATAACATATTATGTAATGAACAATCAGGTTTCAGAAAAGCTCACTCTTGCGAAACAGCCATAAACTTAGTTATCTATGAATGGAAAAATTATATGGAATATGAAGAAATCATTGTAGCAGTTTTTCTAGATCTGCAGAGAGCCTTTGAAACTATAGATAAAAATGTATTAATAAATAAACTTAGTAAGATAGGTGTAAAAAATGTGGAATTACAATGTTTTAAAAGCTATTTATATTGAAGGACACAAAGAGTGAAAATTGGACAAATATATTCGGATGTGCAAAATGTTCACGTAGGTGTGCCTCAAGGATCAGTTCTGGACGTTTTATTATTCTTGATATTATATCAATGACATAAAAAATTCAATTCAATCTTGCAAATTAGCGTTATTTGCAGATGACACATTATTATTTGCAAAAGGAAATTCAGTTCAAGAATGTAATGAAAAGATAAATAATGATTTAATCGAACTTTATAAGTGGCTTAATATGAATAAATTAAAATTAAACATCAATAAAATAAAGTGCATGGTAATAAATGGACGAAATGAAATAGCCAATATGCATATAGATGGATGTGTAGTTGAATGTGTGAAGGAATATAAATACTTGGGAATTACGATAGATGACAAACTTAAATTTAATAAACACTGTGATTCAATATGCCAAAAAATATCAATTTTGAAAATTGGATTCTTATGGAGAATTAGAAAGCAAATATCGTTATCATCTGCAAAAATAATATATAATACAATAATATTACCGCATTTTAATAATTGTTCATCGATTTTATTTATCTGCAATATTATGGGACAAATAAATCGCTTACTAGTGCTTCAGAACAAAGCATTGAGAGCCGTACTAAAATGTAATAGATTCACTAGAAGTTCAGAGATGTTGTCGCATTTTCAAAATTATATTGTATTGCATCATCATCATCTTTTAGCGTTACAACTCCTGGTGAGTTTTAGCCTTCTTCACTATCTTCCTCCATTCATCTCTGTTTCTCGCGGTGGTTTTCCAGTTTATTTCCCCTAGTTTTCTGGTATCGTCTTCAATGTTATTTTCCCATCTGCTTCTAGGCCTACCTCTTGCTCTGTTAAGCAATGGTCTAGCATTGTAAATTTTGTACTGTGCTCTATTTTCCGCCATTCTGATGACATGCCCCGCCCAAATTAATCTACTGGACTTTATATGTTTTACAATGTCCTCGTTCTCTGCTAGCGCATATAACTCTGAATTGTGCCTTCTACGGTATTCGCCGTTTTCATTTCGTATTGGACCATAAATAGTTCTAAATATCTTTCTTTCAAATATTCTTAACATTTCTTCTTCATTTCTATTCATGGTCCATGTTTCACTTCCATAAGTTGCTACTGGGCGTATGATGGTTTTGTATATTTGCAACTTTGCTCTTCTTGTTATTAGCTTGGATGTCATCAGCTTCTTATGAGAGTAGTAACATTTGTTTGCTGCCTGTATTCGGTCTTGTACACAGGCTTGGCTACTGTTATTGTTTGTTAATATTATGCCAAGATATTTGTAGCTATTAACACCTTCAATTTCATCTTGTTCTATTTTTATATTTTGTGGAAGTCTTCTTTCTTCATTTCTTGACATTTTTAGGTATTTAGTTTTTGCCATATTTATATTTAAGCCTATTTTACGCGATTTTTCTGTGATTAATTTAAATATATCTGCCATTTTATTATAAGCTTTGGCAATAATCAAAATATCATCTGCGTACACTATAATCTGATACTCTCTCATGAATATATTACCTCCCAAATCCATGTTACCTATTGCATATTCCAGAAGCATATTAAAAATTATTGCTGAAAGAGCGTCCCCGTCATCATAAGAGATATTGTATTGTATTGCATACTGAGTTTAATTTTGGAATATATACACTGGTGACTAAGTTTCTACTTATTTATAAAATATGTTGCTAACAGTAAATTTTTAGTTTTAAAGTTCTAATAGCCCTTCAATAAGGAAGGTTGCCAAATTTTTCAAGGATCTAACTTCATTAAACCCCCCTCCCCTCCATTTTTTTATTAGGTTCTAGGAATTAAATTGTGAATTCCCAAAAAATTTGGAATTTTACTTAGAATTATACTATCTAAGCCAAAATGATTAAAACTAAGAGACAATTTCTTCAAACAAAGAACCGCTTTTAAATTTAAGAAAAACATTTGACACATGTTGAAATATAATTAAAGTGCTTTCAATTTAATAAATCACAGAAAAAAAATTTGAACAGGTATTCAAGTTACAGGTGTTTAAAAATAACAAAATTTAAATTTTTGAGCCCTTAAAGCTCTTAAACATGGGGCTTGACAAACAAATTTTGTTAACCGACTTCTACTTATTTCATATGACCTTACTACAAAATTGCAAGACTCTAGCTTGAACCGTTTAGAAGATATGGTAAATGAATAATGGTAAATTTTAATACCCTAAACATTTGTCTTTTAAAAATTTATAAATTTTATAAAACCAGCTATCTTTTGCCGTTTTCTGATTGAAAATAAATCTAACAGAACTCTTGTTATAACAATTTGAATATAGGGCTTTTTACGACTTTGGGGGGCTGTAGCTCCGTAACGGGTGGGGCTACAGAAAAAAATTCTTTTACGAAATTATTTTTTCTGCAATACTTACTCGTGGTTAAAATTTCTTTTCTCTATTTAAAACGGTATAAAAGTTTTTGTTACCATATGGACGGACGGACGGACAGACGGACGGACGGACAGACGGACGGACAGAGTGAAGCTATATATGCACATTTTTACAAAATTTTTTGAAAATGAGCTAAAAACAACTTACATCCTACATACCTAAGTAATAAATTTCGCTTTGTTGGAGAAGGTCTTCAATCAATTGCCATTGGAAGTACAAAATATTAACAATTTGCAGAGATTTAAAACATCAATTAAATCAATAAAAAGTACAAATAAAATTTAAATAAATAGTCCATGGATAATTAATATATTTATAAATTTCTTATGAAATGAAAGTTTTAATTTAATTTACAAAGATAATAAACTAATAATGTAATAAATACAAAAATACAAAATACAAATACAAACCATTTTTTGAAACTTTGACCTGGCAATATTTCGCAAAATTGGACGTAATATCCTTCCAAAAATATTTTTGGACAATCGTCGAGGCTGCATGGGTTAACAAATTCCAAGTCTGTTAATAGAGTGAGCTCCATTCTCAAAGAGGAATACATATTATAGAACATTTTAAGTTTGTTTGTTTTTTGTCCAGGGCTCACATGAAAACCACTAGTCCGATTTTCCCAAAATTTTAAAGGAATAATTCTTAGAACCCGGGGGTGACACAGGCTATTTCACATTTTTTTAAGTCAACAGGTTGCGGCTCCAGGGCCGTTTTAAGCTTTTTCGTTTTCTTGATGTCGAGTCAAAACGGTTTGACCTATTAAATGTTGCATACGGGCCGCAAGGCCTAGGTGTAAGGGAGACTTGCTTTCCCCCCCATTCTAAACAACAACAACAACAAATGTTGCATAAATGTTTTTTTAGAAAACGTAATTAGTTGTATAAATTTGGTTGGAACGAATTAACCCATTTCGGCCTGGCGGGCTTTCAAAAAAAATTGTGTTTCCGATTTGTGTCTAATTTTACAGGATGATTTTACAGGTTGATTTTGCAGTCCAAAAGAGAGGCTGCAAAAAGTTTTAATTAAGTTCGATTAACCCATTTTCCACGATGACGCCTTGAACTTTTCTATAAATTTTATTTGCTTAAACGATTAAAATAATTTTATTGAAAATTTTGTACCAGCATTTTAATTATAAAAACCCACAGGGCTAATTTGGTTTTGACCTGTTTACTCGTTTTGTACAAAGATCCAATGAAATGTTTAAAATGTTTGGTATTATCACAAATAGTCTTAAATAGTACAAAAGCTAAATGATTTGCAACTGTTTTTTAAAGTTTTCGTTTCGAATCGGTTAAAAAATTTCGACAAAACATTTTTTTAAACATTCCCCTAATTCAAAAAAGTCTTACCTACTTTCAAAAATAGGAAGTGATTAACTTAAAAATTTTTTTTTTAACAATCGTCGGGTCAGCACGGGTTAATAAATTCCATGTCTGTTAATAGCGTGAACTCCATTCTTGCAAGAGAACGGAGTTTCAAGAGAAACACATATACAAAATTTGAAGTCAATAGTTTAAACCATTTCTAATTTTTAGCAAAGTAACGAAAAAACCTATAAAAAGCTGTTAGGTCACAATGGCTTAACGTAACTCCACAAATATTTTTTTGAGAATTTCGTTTTAACCAAAGTAGTACTACAAAAAATTGGCTAAACCTTGCCTTTTTACAATTTGCAGGCTCCCAGGCAACGCCGGGTAAATCTGCTAGTCTAATATATAAAGGAGAAAATTTGCTTGTTTGTTTGTTTGTCCAGGATTCACGTGAAAACTACTGGTCCGATTGTCACAAAATTTTAAAGGAATCATTCTGAGAGCCCGGGAGTTTACATAAGCTATGTCACATTTTTATAAGTCAACAGGTTGTGTCTCCAGAGCCGTTTTAAGCTTTTTGGTTTTTTGGAAGTCGAGGCAAAACGATTTGACCAATTAACTTGAAATTTTTCACAAATGTTCCTCTTAGCAATTGGAATTAGTTTTATAAATTTGGTTGAAAAAAAGGAAAGGAAAACCTTTAAAGGAAAACAATAGTTAAAATAACAAATCTTATAAATGCTGCATTCAGGCTGAAATATGTGCCGAAGTTGTGGAAAGTGGCCGAGGTCATTATGATACCCAAAGCAGGAAAACCACCAAATGAGATATCGTCTTATAGACCAATCTCATTGCTGCATATAATGTCAAAACTATTTGAAAAAATTTATCTGTGAAGACTAAAACCGGTTATTGGAAGGAAGAATCTAATTCCGGACCACCAATTCGGCTTTAGAGAAAAACACGCAACAACAGACCAGGTACACAAAATAACAAACACTATTGAAAAAGCTTTAGAGAAGAAGAAAGTCTGTTCAGAAATCTTTTTGGATGTGACTCAGGCATTCGATAAGGTGTGGCACAAGGGATTGAATTGTAAACTGAAAACAATCCTTCCAAAATAGCATTCGGAAATGATAGAAAGCTATCTATCAGACAGATACTTCTACAAAAAACAAGAAGGAGAATATTCCTATCTTAAAGAAATCAGTGCTGGAGTTCCTCAAGGAAGTGTTCTTGGTCCAATACTGTATCTGTTGTATACTTGTGATTTTCCGGCACTAGAAAATAATATAATTGCGCGTTGGCTGATAATACAGCGTTTTTGGCTGTCGGAGAAAATAATAAAGAATCTACAGAAAACCTGCAGAAATCCAAAATTATACAAAAAGATGGAGGCTAAAAATAAATGAAGCTAAGTCAATTCATATGGATTTCACAAATAAAAAAATTTACCACAAACCAGTATATATAAATGGTCAAGAAATACCTTATTCAAATACTGCCAAATATCTTGGAATGACATTAGATGCGAAGCTTCGCTGGAAAGCCCACATCAAAAACAAGAAAGAAGAGCTACAAAGTTCTCTATAAATTTTATTTGCTTAAACGATTAAAAGAATTTTATTGAAAAATTTGTACCTGTAGGGTTAATTCCACGGCAATTCCACAGGGTTAATTTGGTTTTGACCTGCTTGCGCGTTTTGGACAAAGATTGAATGAAATTTTCAACTTTTTGATAAGAACGCAAGTTATCCTTTATTCCAAAAACTCACTTAATTAAGAAAACTAATTTTTTTCTTTACATAGTCTCAAATAGTTAATACTTAAATGAGATAATATTAATAAAAATAAAAATAAAGCTAATAAAGAATCCGAATAAAAATATCTTTAAAATTAAATAACATAGCATTTTCCTTCTCCACATTTTTTCGTAAGTTTTGGTTTTTTATCTACTTTACATTTGTTATTTTATATACCCTACACCTATAGAATAGGTAAAGGGGTATATTAACTTTGGTATGGTGTTTGTAACCAACTAAAGGAAGGGAGCTAGATATGGAAAAGTATATATATTTGTGATCAGCGTGACCTCCTTAGTCGATATGGCCATTTTAATCGGTCTAAGGGCTAACGAACATATATAAAAAATCTCGATAACTCAACAACTAATGACGCTGTCTTCATAAAATTTGTGGTGTAGGGAGATGGCAATGAAACTACGGCGGTGATTCCGCACTGTGGGTAATGTACAACGGATTCGGAACTTAGAACTTTTTGATCGAATTTAGGCCAAATGAACATAATTCCGAAACCAATGAAGATAGAACCTCCAAACTTGGTATCAGGATGTCTCTTTCTATTTCCTTAGTGCCTTGAAATTTGAGCAGAATTGGAGTAGTGGGTGAGGACCAGCCACACAGTTCCAAAGACCTTAAAGCATATTAATAAAGATAGTAACTTCAAACAAATTTAGACGTTTCAAATTTGGTACATGGGTGCTCTTTACTATTTCCTATGCGTTCTCCTAATTTTGGATCAATCAGAAAGGTGGATCAGTACCCCTCTTACACCCCCCCAAGGTTTAAAAGCATCATCGAAATTAATAAAAATATTAACTTAAAATTAAGATAGAACGTTCCAATTGTGTACAAGGGTTCACTAGTATTTCAAATACAGCGCAGACTGCATATGGGCGAAATCGCAACATGGTTTCGGATTCTGGAACCTTTGAAAAGTTCAAGGGCTAACAAACATATATCTTAAAAATAGCATAACTCAAAAAATGATGCCGCTATTTTGAAGAAATTTAAACTGTAGGTTACTAGTATTGAAAGTATCATGAGAATTGGTTCTGGTCGAGTTTGGTTAATGAGTTCGGATTATAGAAGCTTTTGATCGAATTGAAAAATTTGAATTATTAAATATATTATGCTTTGATTAGCTTTTTATCACAAAATTTAATAATTCAAATTTTTTCACTTATGTAATTGAATCGAAATAAATATATTTTCATTTATTTCAAGTTTTTCTGTTTTTTAATATTTTTAAGTAGATAAATTAGTAAGAATTTGGAA
Source organism: Dolichopus griseipennis (assembly GCA_963082915.1). Lineage (NCBI taxonomy): Eukaryota > Metazoa > Arthropoda > Insecta > Diptera > Dolichopodidae > Dolichopus > Dolichopus griseipennis. The sequence goes on from OY720441.1 coordinate 225,778,453, forward strand.
TATTTTTGAATAGATAAAGTAATTAGAAAATGTTTTTTAGTACTATAACGTTAATTTGGTTAGCCATGTCTTAAGAGCAAACTAATAAAATCTTTTATGGTTTTAAAATGACTTATTAACTTCCCATTCAATTTGAACCAAATAGGTGTAGGGTATTTCTAAGTCGGTTGCACTGACTGACTGTTTCTTTACTTGTTAAAAATAGATGTCAGTGTGAAATTGCAGTTTTCTTCAAATGGAATCTAAAAATCAAGAAATTCAATTTCGTTTATATTATGCTTAAACACATAGTATTTTAAAACAGTTTTTCCAAAAACGAAGCCTACATTTTTCTCATAAAATCTTAAAAAAAACGAGGAAGAGCGTAGTACAACTTGCAGATAAGTACAAAACAAAATATAAGTTGAAAAGCAGATTTTTAAACCTTTTCTAAACAATCGACTATATTTTATTCAAACGTTGGCATTTCAAGACAACTACTATTGACATAGTATAATGACATAATGGAAAATTTAGTATACCCTTTTGACCTATAGTCATTTTAATTCAGTTAACACTATTCGCCGGAAATCTACCATCCTCAACTCTATCGTCAAGGAGCGCCAAATTGTCAAGAAGCACCATGTATAGAAAAATTAGAGATAATCGTTCAAACTGTTTTGCAAACGGTTTTTTAAAGTTTTTGTTTCGCAACCGGTTAAAAGAACTCGACAAAACATTTTTTTAAGCATTCCCCTAATTCAAAGAAATTGTACCTACTTTCAAAAATTGAAATAATTTTAAACATTTGAAATTATTTTAACTTTATAATATAGTATATATTAAATACTTTATAATATTTAACTTTATATATGAAACCGAACATATGTTGAAAATATTTTTTTACAAAATTCAGTACGAACAATTACCAAATAATATATCGATTTTGTAATAAGTTAAATTAGTAAATTTCTTTTTGTATTTCGATACTGAATTTTGTTTCGAAAAATATTTTTAAGTAATAATTTATAATTAGTATTAAGATAAGAAAATTGTTTTTGTAAAATAAAAATAAAGATTTCGTATTCCTAAAATAACAACATTAAAAAAGTTAGTCTTAAGACCATATTCAAATAATAAAATAATAAAACTAAAAACTTTCAATTAAAGTTGTATACATAAATGTTACATAAAATTAAAAAAAAATAGAAAAAATTCAAATTTAAACAACAAAAAAAATAAAAAAACATAATAGTGAACGAGTTCATCGACCGGTCTTCTCAAGATCGGAGCCATCTTCCTCGGCCTGTACGGCTGGGATTTCTCCTCGGCACCCGCGGCTTTAATGGCAACTACCTCGCCCCTGCTTCTTCCCGAGGTATAGCACAATCCTTCTTCTTTAAGGTGATTACGCGCAATCTTCTTCGTAAGTAGTTGATCTGCCCGTACACCTCCTCCAACCTTTGAAAGTCGGCCAATGGTATGTAAATGGTAATAGTAAATATAATATCAATACAAACAATTAATGCCAAAAATTGGACAAAGAAAAAACAATAATAGATTCATTTTATATATTATCAGTGAAGAAGTAGAAAATAGTAGTGAAATCAGCGAAAAAATAATTAATTGTGAAACAGATATGCAGAATCCAAATACATCAATATTTACAATTTCTGCAAATGATATATTGAAGGATGCAGATTGGAATCAGATAAAAACATCTTTAATCACTAATTTTTGAGTCAATGAAGTTGACATCAACTATGCCATCAAGCCCTTGGAGTAATAAAAAGTCAGGTTAGAGAATATTATAATTTTTTATACAACTAATTCCGGTTGATAAGAGGAACATTTGTCAAACCGTTTTGACTCGACATTAAAAACATTGAAAAGGTTCATTGGGCCCTCGTGCCCAAACGGATTAACCGAACTCAACAAAAATTTTTGTCAGCCTCTCTTTTCGACTGCAAAATCACCCTGTAAAATTGGACATAAATCGGAAACACAAAATTTTTTGGAAGCCCGCCAGGCCTTAATGGGTTAATTAATTCTACCCAAATTTTTACAACTAATTCCGGTTGCTTAGAGGAACTTTTGTGCAAAATTTCAAGTCAATCGGTCAAACTGTTTTGACTCGACATCTAAAAAACGAAAAAGCTTAAAACGACTATGGAATCGCAACCTGTTGACTTATTAAAATGTGACATAGCCTACTTCACCCCCCGGGCTCTAACAATTATTCCTTTAAAATTTTGTGACAATAAAAAGATAAAAACATTACAAAAATACGGGAAGCTGTTGACTCACTAGAAAGTTTAGGTATGATCAGATATAGGCATATATTTAGTAATAATTCCAATAATAATTTAAAAAATATGAATAAAAAAAATAATTTTAATCAAAACAATAACAATCGTTGTCAATAGCATAATAATGTAGGACGGACAGGACAACAATTCCGATAGAACACAGAGACACAAAATCAAATATCTAGAAATAATAACCAAAGTACTTAATAAAGTAACTATAGAAATTATAACCAAAGTACTTACCAAAATAACCAAAGAAATTATAACCAAAGTACTTACCAAAATACTTCTAAAAATAATTTCCAAAATACTGGCCGAAAAACTACAAACTGTGGACAGTCAAGAACTAGCCGAAATAGTCGATTTAACAATAATAGAAATTTTGGACGATCAGAGCCCATGGATACTTACGAACAAGTTGAAGAGTAGGTAAATTTTCTTTTACTGCCTCTCAAATTAACTTACCAATAGTATTACTTACCGTTGACAGAACAAAGCTAAAATGCCTATTAGATACTGGGTCCTCCACATCACTACTTAATGAAACCCAGTTACCACAATATAGAAGAAAATTTTTGAGAAATCCTATTAGTTTTACCACTTTAAATAGTGAATTATCTGTGAAAAAAGAAATTAAAACGGACTTCCCTGTAGAATTTAATGAAGAAGCTTTTATGATTTGGAAACTGACGAGTTTTCGAAATAAGTTTTTCGATGCAATAATAGGTCAAAATTTACTAAAACCATTAGGTACCGTAATCGATATGGAAAAAGAAGTCCCTAAAAACTGACAATAATGAAATAAAATTCAGAAACAGTTGTCCATATAAGTTTGATAAATCTATCAATTAGAACAAACAAATCTAAATGAAAAAAAAAAAAATAAAATTATTTTTAAATCATTAAATAAAGAAGATAAAATATTAGAAGATTTATTTAACTCAAACAAAGATCTTTTTTTTTAAAGAAGGTGATCATTTAACAAGTACTCCAAATATTCAACACCAAATCGTAGTGGCCACCGATAGGCCTATATATTCTAAAATATATAGATACCCTCGTGTTCATGAACAGGAAATATCTACTCAAATTTCAGATATGTTGAAGCAAGAGATAATAAAAAAGAGTAGTTCTCCTTATAACAGCCCATTATGGATAGTACCTAAAACACAATATATTAATAAAATATGTGATTGTTACCTCGACGATATTCTTATATTTTCTACTTCTTTGGAAGAAAATTTAATTAGTATAAAAAAAATATTTAACAAACTTAGAGAAAATAACTTAAAAATCCAGGTAGATAAATGCAAATTTTTTCGACTCATTTTTCGATTCTGAGCCGGTACGTACCCTTGGCACTATACCTAGCTCGTCTAGATCGATGCGTTACAAACGGAGGAGCAATTTTAATATACCCGATGTCATATATGTATGCACGGGTATAAAAAGTGGATGGCCTTTTTTAAATTAAAACTTCCCACTACACAAAACCAGATAAAATTATTTTTGGGAATTACGGGTAATTATCGTAAATTTATTAAGGATTATGCCAAATTGGCAAATCCTTTGACTAACTAACTACCTTAAGAATAATAGTAAAATAAATATAAAAGACTCTAATTATATAAATGCATTTGAGAAATTAAAAAAAGTAATAACAGAAGATCCCATGTTAAAATACCCAGACTTCAACATAAAAGTTCAATTAATAACAGATGCTACTGCTTTCGCTATTGGTGCAACATTACAACAAGATTCTCACCCCATATGTTATGCAAGCAGAACTTTAAATGATCATGAGAAAAATTACTCTACTATTGAAAAAGAATTACTTGCCACTGTTTGGGCAACCAATTACTTTAGACGGTATCTATATGGCATCAAGTTTAAACTTTTAACAGACCATGAACAATTAAAATGGTTTTATGCAAAATCGCAAGGAAAAGACATTAATTCGATATTAAATAGATGGTTATTAAAACTAGGAGAGTATAACATGAATATTGATTATATAAAGGGCAAAGAAAATAAAGTGGCAGATTTTCTTAGCCGAATAGATACCTACAAACCCAAGATAAATTTGATAGAATATACAGAAAATATTAATAGTTCTGATAATGAATCTCAAACAATATCTAGTACAAATTACTCTCTTGGAAACAATGTGGATTCATCAAAACAAAACTTTTTGACGTTCATAGACCGTTTTTCTAAATATGCTACTGCTTTCTACCTAAATGATAGGAATAATCAAACTATAATAGAAAACTTAGAGAATTCAAAGCAAACAGAGGAAATTTCAAAAAACTAAACACCGATAATGAATTTAAGAGTATTAATATAAAAAATTTTCTTAAAGACGAACAAATTGAACTTCACTTAGTAAAATCTAAAAATCACACTGGAAATTCTGACATTGAACGCTTTCACAGTACTATTAGCGAATTAAGAATAACAATACCTAGAACTCAAAATTAGAGTTCTAGGTATTGTTAATAAAGAACTTAATATTATCGAAAAAATGTATAAAGCAATTGAGTGGTATAACAACAGTTACCACTCAGTGACAAAAGAAAAACCTATTAATATTTAAAAAGAAAATTGTAATAAAAACAAAACTTATAATTCTTTGCTGACGGAAAAATCTAGATATATAAACAAACCTAATTCAAAAAGAAAAAATTATACTGAAAACAGAACTGAAGGTTACCTAAAAAACTATAAGAGTGTTAGACATAAGGAACAACCCAAATTCATAAAATCTAAGCTTGAAAATATACGTACATCAAATATTAAAAGAAATTATAAATTTGCAGGTAAAATTAAGAATTGACAATCCTCTTAATGCTAGCAACAATGCGGATACATACCCAGGCCTATCTCACATTTGAAAAAATCGAGTCAGACTTGGGATACACAGAAATCAAACTGGAGGATGTAGAATTAGTTAAAAATTATAATTCAATCCTACATATAACCCCGAAAAATTTAAGAAATACTAAACAAATTAGAAAATAATATAAATATAGCAAACTAATTTTAGCTCACCAATTAAATGTCGCAAGAAATAAGATTAAAACTCTAATCTCTAATAATCTAATCAAAAACAAACTTAAACAGTCAAATGACAATTAATAACAATTTTAATAACACTTTTCTTAAACTTAAACAAATTATTGAAAACGACAGAATTTTAATTAATGAAAAACTTAACGACATAAACATTCAATACACAACAATATATAAAAACTTACTTTACACAGATTTTGCACTAAAAATTAAAATTATAAAGAAAGATTTAGTAAAATCAAAAAACTGTATTTTCAACGGAAATTGTTTAAAAATTTTCAATAATATATCAGAAATAATTGTTTTAAAAATAGGATTAATTTTAGCAAAAAACGAGGAATATTATAGTTGCCCTTGTCAACTTTTGGATACCCGTGCGTGTATTAAATAAATAAGAATTTCATATATTGCAATTGAACTGTTTGACAGAAAATTCAAAATATTTGTTTTTTTATATTTAATTACAAAAAAAATTAATAAAAAAAAATATGAATTAAAAAAAAAATATGAATTTAAAAAAAAAATATGCTCTAAACGAGATTCAAACCCACACTTTTCAATTAAAAGGTCGACGTCCTAACCACTAAGCCATCGATTTTTTGTTCATCTCAATTTTTTTTAAAATTATTATAGTTGCTATGGTATCAATTGTCTGTTTTGAATAACTGTTTTGAATTTTTTTAAAAATGTATTAAAAAAAAATAAATAATAAATAAATGAGAGTTTTAAGATAAATTTAAAAAAAAAAAAAAAAAATTGCCCCAGCCAGGAATTGAACCGAAACATTTTGAATACCAGTCCCATGTCCGAACCACTACACCATATAACAATTAATAATTTGCCTACAAAACGAGTTTTTATTTATCTTAATTTTTGTTTTTAAATAATTGTAGTTGCTATGGTATCAATTGTTTGTTTTAAATAACAGCTTTTAAATAATTGTAGTTGCTATGGTATCAATTGTTTGTTTTAAATTTTTTGAATTTTTTTATAGAAATATTAAAAAAAATTAATAATTTTTAATATAAATGAGAGTTTTTTGCCAAATTTTCTATAAAATAAAATTTTTCATACATAAAATAAATACATATATTTTATTAAAAAGAAAATAGAAGAAAATAGATAACAAAAAATTAATTAAAAAAAAAAAAATTTTCCTTAGCCTGAATTCGAACCGAGACATTTTGGCTACAAGTAACATGTCCTAACCACTACACCATGAATCCATTGATAATTTAACTACATTTTCTTTGTTTTTATATTTGGTTTCCATTTAGTTATTAATTTTGAAAATATTCATATAATTTCGAAAAATTTGTATGGCAGCTACCCGAAGCCTTTCTCCGATTTTAACCAAAAACAATAGAGAACCTACAAATTGTCTAAAAATTACTTTTCAGAACTCTAGGTCTTATAGTTTTTGAGTTATCGTGCTGACGGACGGACGGACGGACACACATAGCCAGATCGATTCACTTTTCGATGCTGATTCGATACGTACCCTTGACACTATATCTAGCTCGTATATTTCGATGCGTTACAAACGGAGGAGTAATTTTAATATACCCGATGTTCATATATGTATGCACGGGTATAATCAGATTAATGTAAATTTTAATAGTACTTGTGATTAACGAAAGTTCAGAATAAATGGAAATTATATCTTTAATTTTAATAATTGTTCAATAAATATAAATGGAAATGTTTTTAATAGTAATTTAAGAGAGTTCAAATAAAGTTTTCCGTTATCAAATTATTTAAATATAAACCGTGAGATTGATGAAAATATCAGCTTTAATGACATAATACTAGAACAAGTAAAAAATATTGATGAAATAAAAGAAATAAAATATCAAAAAAATAATCACTACATTTATTTAAGTCTCATAATTTTTATAATTTTAATAGTAATAACCATAACTATATTTTTACTAGTATTCTTTAAAAAATTCAAAATATTTAAATTTGCAACTAGGGAGAGTCTTAATCTTACGGAAAGAGCAGTTACGTCACTACCCCACCAATATAATAATAAATGAACCACCAAAAGATAAAACTCAATTACATATTTATGAAATATAAAATATAAACAAATATTTACAAAAGAATAATTTCACATTTTTACTTTTTGTTTTTCTTTTTTTCCATTTCATACAAAAATGTAACTAGCTACATTTTTTTTATACTAAGCATAATTACGGTCAATTACATTTGAACCACTTTCAACTTTTATTTTAAATAATATAATAACAAAAGATAACAATTACAAAAGTCAGCACAATAATCGTCAATTGCACTTGAACTAATTTTAAACATAATAGCACTTGAAATTATTTTAACGTTATTTTATAATAATATGAAACCGAACATATGTTGAAATTATTCTGTACAAAATTCAGTACGAACATTTACCAAATAATATATCGATTTTGTAATAAGTTAAATAAGTAAACTCTTTTTGTAATTCGATACTGAATTTTGTTTCGAAAGATATTTTCAAGTAATAAATTATAATTAGTATTAAGATAAGAAAATTGTTTTTGTAAAATTGTTTTTGTTCTAAGGGCCAAGGACCATATAAAAAAATTAGGATAACTCAACAACTAATGGCGTTACAATCATGAATTTTGTGATGTAGGTTACCAGTAATTAAACTATGGCGGGGACTGGGTACGAACAAGTTCGGACCATGTGGTTGGATCCCAAAAGTCTTCGATCGAATTTAGGCTAAACAAGCATAATTCCGAAACCAATGAAATCCCGGAAATTTAGGCCCAATTGCAGTAGTGGGTCGGGGACCATCAACACAGTTCTAAAGACCTTAAAGCATATCATTGAAATTATTAAAAACAAGTAGAGAAACAGTCAGTCGGTGCAACCGACTTAGAAATACCCTACACCTATTTGATTCAAATTTAATAGAAAGTCCATAAGTAAATTTTAAAACCATAAAAACTGTTATTAGTTTGATCGTAAGACAAAGCTAACCAAATTAACTTTATAATACTAAAAATATTTCCTAATTACTTTTCTAATTTATTTACAAATTCTTACTAATTTATCTATTTAAAAATAATTAAAAACCAAAAATCTTGAAATAAATGAAAATATATTTATTTAAATTCAATTACTAAAGTAAAAAAAATTGAATTATTAAATTTTGTGATAAAAAGCTAATCCAAGCTTTATTTTTATTTATTATAATTAAATATATTATTAATAATTAAAATTTTTCAAAATTGCAATTATTTTAAATTGATGGTTTATGTACCTATTAGAAAAGCTTATATATGCAAAATATGCAATAAATGTATTTCTAAAATATAATTACAAATTTAGAACTTTTCATATAGTTCATTTAAATATAACAATAAATTTTACATAAGTGCAGCAAGTACCTTTGAATATAGCTTAAGTACACGATGTCTTAATTATATATCACCTATAGTTTTTTATTTATAAAATATTATACTAAATATGTTATACGGTAAAATTCTTAGCCTTTTAAAAATATAAATGTGTTAAATAAAAACGGAAATATGAAAGAATCCTCATGTATCATATATAAAGTTTCTATCTTTATGAATTTCGAAGATATGCTTTTTAATTTTGGGATTTCTTAGGAGGCATCCATATAGGAAATATATTCTTTGGCTTTGTATTTATGCTCGTTTGGCTTTAGATCGATCAAAAGCTTCTAGAATCCGAACTCATTGTTCGAACTCGACCAGAACCAATTCCCATGTTACTTTCATTACTTGTAAACTAGAGTTCAAATTTTATCAAACTAGCAGCATTATTTTTTGAGTTATGCTGTTTTTAAGATATATATTCTTTAGCCCTTGAATTTTTCAAAGGTTTCAGAACCCAAAACCATGGTACGATTTTGCCGATATGCAGTCCCCGTCATTCTTTCGATACTAGTTGACCCTTATACACAATTGGAACACTCTATCTTAATTTTAAGTTACTATTTTTATTAATTTCGATGATAAGCTTTTAAACCTTAGGGTGCGTTTATGTTGGAGCTGCGATAAGTGATAAGAGCGTCGATAAGAGCATAGCGTAGAAAACTAAATACATAATATAAATAGAGGTGTTTATGTTGGAGCATCGCTTTGATCATCGATAAGCGATAAGAGCATAGAAAACTCTTTATTCAGTTTTCTACGCTCTTATCGATGATCAAAATTTTTAAATAAATGTTTTGCTCTCATTTTTGTTATTGTAATTTTTTATAAAAATGTTATTTTCGTTTGTTTATTTTTTTTTTATTAATTTCGAAAATATGCTTTAAGGTCTTCGGAACTGTGTGGCTGGTCATCAACCCACTAATCCAATTGGCCCAATTTTCAAGGGCACTTAGGAAATAGAAAGAGACACCCTGACACCAAATTTGGAGGTTCTATCTTCATTGGTTTTGGAATTATGCTTGTTTCGCCTAAATTCGATCAAAAAGTTCTAAGTTTAGAACCCATTGTACATTCCTCTCCGCACGCAATCACCGCCGTAGTTTCATTACCAGTATCCTACAACACAAATTTTATAAAGATATCGTCATTAGTTGTTGAGTTATCGTGATTCTTATATATGTTCGTTAGCCCTTAGACCGATTGAAAGGTCCAGAATCCGAACCCTTGGGCCGATTTTGTCCATTTGCAGTGTGTACTGTACTTTAAATACTAGTTAATCCTTGTACACAAGTGGAACGTTCTATATTAATTTGAACTTACTATTTTTAGTAATTTCGATTATAAGCTTTTAAACTTTCGGAGGTCTAAGAGGGTTACTGAACCACCACTCCAATAGATTCCAAATTAGGGGGACACACAAGAAATAGTAAAGAACAACCTCGTGCGAAATATGAAGCTTCTACATGTTTTCAAGTTGCTATCTTTATTAATTTTAAAGATATGCTTTAAGGTCTTCAGAAATGTGTGGCTTGTCCCCGACCCACTACCCCAATGGGGCTCAAATTACAAGGACACTAAGGAAATAGGAAGGGACACCCTGATACCAAATTCGGAAGTTCTATCTTCATTGGTTTCGTAATTATGCCAGTTTGGCCTAAATTCGATCAAAAAGTTCTTGGTTCCGAACCCATGGTTCAATCTCGATCGTACGCAATCCCCCCGTTAGTCTCATTACTAGTAACCTACAGCACAAATTTGATGAAGATAGCATCATTAGTTGTTGAGTTATCATGATTTTTCCTCGAAAATTGGAACCAATTGAAATAGTGGGTCGGGGACCATCCACATAGTTTCGAAGACCTTAAAGCATATTTTCGAAAATAATAGAGATAGTAACTTCAAAAAAATGTAGAAGCTTCAAATTTGGAACAAGGCTATTCTTTACTATTTCCAACGTGTTCCCTTAATGTATGATCAATTGGAGTGGTGGTTCAGGTAACTCTCTAAGACCTCTAAAAGTTGAAAGGCTTATAATCGAAGTTAATAAAAATAGTAACTTTAAATTAATATAGAATGTTCCAATTGTGTACAAGGGTTAACTAGTATAGAAAGTATGACGGGGACTGCATATGGGCGAAATCGTACCATGGTTTCGGGTTCTGGAACCTTTGAAAAGTTCAAAAGCTAACAAACGTATATCTTAAAAACACCAAAACTCAGAAACTATTTTGATGAAATTTATATACCCCCTATACTCCCAAGACCTTAAAGCATAATATATTCGAAATTAATAAAGATAAAAAAATCAAATTTGATATACTATTTCCTATTTCTGTTCCTATTTAACACTTTTATATTTTTAAAAGGCTAAGAGTTTTACAATTAAACATATTATGTAATATATGTTATAAATTAAAAACCAAATATTTTTTTTATTTTTATTATATCATATCTATATTTTATTGAATTATTACCATAGGTAATATATAATTAAGAAATTGTGTACAATACTTAAGTTGTAAAATTTATTTTTGTATTAAAATTAATTATATGAACAGTTCTAAATTTATCATTGTATTTTAGAAATACATTTTTTTGCATATTTTGATTATTAAATTTTGTAAAGATTAAGTAAATTAAGAGAATAATTTTAAAAATGATTGGAAATTGAAATAATTAACCAAGGGTACATAATTATTCAACAGTAAATGCACTACAACTAAAATCCCTGAAAAGGAGTAATTGCTGCATGTGTGTAAAATTTTATTGAATTGGATAAAAGTTTTAAATATGTAATTTTGTTATTGCATTTTACGAATCCATTTATCTCAATTTAATTTGTGGTTTAATATTTTTAAATAGATAAATCAGTAAGAATTTTTAATATTTTTGAATTGGTAAAATAATTAGAAAATGTTTTTAGTATTATAAAAAAAACCAGCTATCTTTTGCCGTTTTCAGATTGAAAATACACCTAATAGAACTCTTGTTATAACAATTTGAATATAGGGATTTTCCCAACTTTGGGGGGCTGCAGCTCCTTAACAGGTGGGGCTACAGAAAAAAAATCCTTCTACGAAATTATTTTTTTTGTAATGCCTACTTGTGGTTAAAATTTCTTTTCTATATTTCAAACGATGTAAAAGTTTTTGTAAACATACGGACGGACAGACGGACAGACAGACGGACGGACAGAGTGAAACTATATAGGCACATTTTTACAAAATTTTTTGAAAATGTGCTAAAAACGATCAGTATTTTAATTAAAATGTTGGTAGATAAAATGAATGGTCAGTATTTTAAATAAATTATCAGTAATTAAAATTAAATATCAGTATATAATAAAAAAATTATCAGTTTTTATATTTCATTAATTAAAATATGAATTATAAAAAAAACCCAAAAAAAGAGTATTACGTCTGTAATTTTTATATTTTTATCATGAAAAGCCGACTTATTACCTTAAGGTCTTAATTGAAAAACCCAAAAATATCCTTTTACCTTAAGGTTTTAATTGGAAAACCCAAACATTTTTTGTCATTCAGTTTACCTTCTAGATTTTTTATCCTTTTAATGTAAAAAAAATTAAACAACAAGTTAGTTTGATTCAGACAAGATACTTGTAAAGTTAATAATAAATTAAAATTATAGAAGTGTATATGAAAATTAAGATTACTGAACTAAAATAATATTAAATAAAACCATTGATTAAGAATTATATATAGATAAACATTTAAAAAATTTATATGCGAGCATATCTCATATCGAGCTATTAGACTGAAATATGTTAAAACTCCCCCAGCAGCTAAACAAGTTCCCATAGGGCAGAAACGTGCAAGAGGAAGGCCAAAGTTAGCAACCCGTGCTCTTTTAATTGAATAAGAATAAAAATTTAATATTTTGTTGTTTTTTTTATATATGTTTGTACATATTACTTAAATAATCTTTTTTTGTGTAAGAAAAATTTTAAATTAAAAAAAAATACTGCTTTGTTTTTTAGCACATTTTCAAAAAAATTTTGGAAAATGTGCCTATATAGCTTCACTCTGTCCGTCCGTCCGTCCGTCCGTATGTTTACAAAAACTTTTACACCGTTTGAAATAGAGTAAAGAAATTTTAACCATGGGTAGTTTTCGCAAAAAAAATAATTTCGTAGAAGAATTTTTTTCTCTAGCCACACCTGTTACGAGGCTACAGCCCCCCAAAGTTGGAAAAAGCCCTATATTTAAATTGTTATAACAAGAGTTCTGTTAGATATATTTTCAATCTGAAAACGGCAAACGATAGCTGGTTTCATAAACTTTACAAATATTTAAAAGACAAATGTTTAGGGTTGCCATATGTAACTAAAATTTAACATTACGCAAAACTCAATTTTTGCAAATTTTTTGGCCACACATATCTTCTGAACGGTTCAAGCTAGGGTCTTGAAATTTATTTATTTATTTATTTATTTATTATACTGCTTAACACAAACAGTTTATAAAAAAGCATACAAAAACAATTAAAATTATACAATTAAAATCAATATAAAAAATTACATATTTGACTAATTATAAATATGTTCAAACTAAAATTAAAATTAAAAGTTAAAAATTATAAACTTTACATTACTACAAGAAAAACAAAACAAAAATAATCCTAATAATAGCGATTGTATAATTTTTGTTTTTGGGAGTGTTTTGAAAGTGTAAAGTCAATATAATGTTTATGTTTATTACCTATAATAAGCATTCTATTAATAGGTTCGAATTTGCCATAGTTAGTCCTATGATTATTAGTTTTAAATAAATTGCAAGAGCGAAGGCGTTGAAGATTTCTAATAATAATTTTACTAGAAATTAAATTAGATTTCACGTTACCCTTGACAATTTCTGTAATAAAAATGACATCAGAAACTTCACGTCGAAAATTTAAAGTACACAAGTCAATTAATTTTAGCCTTTGTTCATGTGGTGGTAAAATAATGGGATTCGACCATGGCAAATGGCGTAAGGCAAATCTAAGAAAATTTTTTTGTATTGCCTCAATCCTATCAATGTGTACCATATAAAACGGAGACCAAACTTGACTAGCATATTCCAAGTTTGGTCTTACAAGACAAGTGTACAACGATTTAAGTACATAAGGATCTGAAAATTCCTTTGCAGAACGTTTAACAAATCCCAATAGTGAATTAGCTTTATTTATAATATTATTATAATGGATTTTAAAGCTAAGTTGGGAATCGAAGTACACCCCTAAATCCTTTATTGAGGTAACTTTAGGTAAACTAATACCATCTAAGTTATAATTGAAACAAATAGGACTAGATCGGCGTGTATAAGAAATCAGTGCGCATTTATTTACATTAAGTAGTAAACAGTTATTAACGCACCAATTGTTAAAATTTTGAAGATCATTCTGCATAAGGATGGCGTCATTATAAGATGTAATCTTTTTAAAAAGTTTCATATCATCAGCGTAAACTTGAAGCTCGCAATTAGAAATTAAAGAAGAAACATCATTTACAGATAAGATAAAAAGTAGAGGGCCAAGGTGACTACCTTGTGGAACTCCCGAATTTGCCACGAAAGGTTCTGAAATCACATTTTTAAATATAACACTATAGGAGCGATCGCATAAATAAGAATGAATCCACTTAAGGAAAAATAGTGGAAAACCATATTTTTCAAGTTTTAGTAAAATAATATTATGTGGCAATAGATCAAATGCTTTACTAAAATCAGTATAGACAACATCTGTTTGAAATCCTTCTTCCATGTTATTAAGAAGAAGAGATGTGGTTTCAACTAGATTAGTCACCGTAGATTTTTGTTTTACAAAGCCATGTTGGTTATCTATTAAAAGATTCCTACAATGATTATAAATTGAATCCGTTATAATTAATTCAAATAATTTAGGAATTGAAGATAATTTAGCTATTGGGCGATAGTTAGTGATTTCATTTTTAGCATTCTTTTTGTGAATTGGCCTGATATAAGAAATTTTCCAAATAGGAGGAAAATATCCGGAATTTAATGATTTTTTAAAGAGTAATGTTAAAGGCGTGGTGAGAATGTTAGAACACTTGCTCAAAATTATTTCTGGTATACCATCTGGTCCAGGAAAAGTATTTTTACCCAGTTTATTTAGATAGCTGGAAACTATTTGTTCATTAATATTAATGTCAGTAAGAGAAGTTTTTTGATATGTATTCATATAGGAGAAATAATTTTCATTTGGCGTAAAAGAAGAATCACTATATGAAGTGCTAAAAAACTCACGAAAATATTTTGAAATAGTTGAAGGATCATTACTAGAAAGAGAATTGAAATTCATAAATGTTGGGTAATCATCACATTTACGTTTAGAGTTTAAGAATTTCCAAAATTTTTTCGGATCAGACTTTAATTTAGTTGCCATTAAGTTAATGTAACTATTATAAAGTATTTCAGAAGAAGTTTTAAAATTCTCAAACAATATGACAAAATTATTAAATTTATTAATATCTTTTGTTTTTAGATATTTACGCCAGGCTTTGTTTTTCTTATTTCTGAGAGATCTAAGCTCCTTTGTGAACCATGGTGGGCCAGAGTTAGAACATCTGTTTTTTGAAATAGGAACAAATTGTGTAAAACCTTCGAACATTATTTCATAAAACCTAATTGTCATTTGATTAAGGTCTATATTATTAAATATAGACGTGAAGTCATAGGTGTTTAAGAAATTTACTAGTCCGGGAAAGTTGGTTTTATTGAAATTAAACCTATAAGAATCTGCTGCTTCATGATTTATGGAATTAGTCAAACAATAAGTAAAATTTATTGAAGGGTGATAGGGGTCCAACGCAGCAAGCGGTAACACGGATTCACAGAAAATAATATTATTCCAATCGGAAGTAAATATTAGATCCAATTGTTTATCTTTAAAATTGCGGCAGTGGGAAACCTGTTGTAAATCGTTGGTATTTAAACCATCAATAAATTGAGAATCAGGTTCATTCACTGAAGAATCAGCAATCAAAAAAGATTCTTCGTCATGATTGATCCAAGTTATATTAGGGAGATTAAAATCTCCACATAAAATTAACTCATCATTAGGACCAGAATTACAGCAAATCGAATCTATTACATTTAAAAGAGTAATATAAATATTAAAATTCGAAGAAGGTGGAATGTATGTGTTAACAATATTAACACTTTTATTAGAAAATTTTATGTTCACACCAATTATTTCAAGACAGTCCGCGTCAGAAATAGAAATTTCATTTGCATTAAATGAGTTTTTTACGGCTATCAATACTCCTCCCCCTTTAGGAATGTAACTATTAGATACATTAAGTTCAGAATATCTGTCTTTTCTAAAAACCGAGTATGAGCTATCAAAAAGCTCAAGATTGTTAATAGAAGAATTTAGCCAAGTTTCAGTTAAAGCAAATACGTCAAAATTTAAATTTATTGAATTAAGTAGGACTTGTCTAGTTTTTGTTCTAAGACCTCTGACATTTTGATAATATAATGATAAATTTATCAAATTTGAAGGATCAATCAAAGATGTAGAGGTCTTATTTAAATATTATTTAATATGAAAATATTTATTATGGTTATCATTTGAAACCTGCAAGTGATTGTAATAATTACTACTACAATGGTTACGGTATGCCTTTAAGTCGTCAGAAACATCTTTGGAAGATATACCTTTAATTTCGTGAAATTTAATATATAATTTATAGAGTTCTTTATAATCGGTTGGTAAACCTTCGTTATCAATTAAGACTTTTACACTTATTCTAGTCTTACCTTCCAATACCTTATTATAATTATCGTCAAACAAATACGACAAATACAATCTGACCATGTTATAAACTTTATCATCTCTTAGCCTGGAAAGAGCTATTGTATAGTCCTTGTTGGCAAGAGATTGTTGTGTCATTCTAGTTATTGGTGGTAAAAGTGGGTTAATAATTGAAGGCTGAAGAGTTTCACCTTGCACAAATTTTACGAATTTAGAAGTAGAAGGAGTGTTTGGAGAAGTCGACGAAGAAGGAGGAGGTTCAATAACTGTAGTAGAGTTAGCATTGACAATTTCAGGCTCTTTAGTTACTGATGAAGTATTTAAAGTGTTTGTATTGTTATTATTGTTCTGAATAGTATTGTGGTTATGACAAATGTTGTTCTGATTTATGTTTGAAGTACTGTTATTAGTATTTAATTTAGTGTTTAGTGAATTATTTGAATCTGTTGAGTTAGAATTAGTTGAATTGTTAGCAGTTGCCCTATTATTAGGATGTACAGTTATATTATTAACGTTAAAGCTAGTATTAGTATTTCTATTGTCAGAGTTAATATTACTATTTCCAGAACTATTATTATTATTATTATTATTGTTATTGTTATTGTTATTATTATTACTATTATTATTATTATTATTATTATTTGTATTATTATTATTGTTATTATTATATTTATTTTTATTAGTCTTATTACTTTTATTACTAGATGTATTTTTATTTTTACGATTATTATCATTATTATTATTTTTATTAATTTTATTTTTATTACCTCTAACATCCCGAAATTTTGTAATTTTCGTTCCCTTCTTCCAAAATTTAAGATTTCTCACCTTCTCAACCATCATATCAGGAACGGACACTTTAAATGACAGGTATTTTGGATTCCGGATCCTTTTGGGAGTAACTTTTTTACAAATTGCAATATCACACTTAAATTTTTGTTTAATAAAGCTCTCAAGGCTTTTTTCAGTCATTTTACAATTTAGCCTTGAAATGCAAAGAGTAAAGGAAGGCTTTGTTGTAACAATCGGGGTTAGTAAAGCCTTAACTCCGGGTTTTGTCTTATTTATTTTACTCTTTGCCGTTGTGCTAGGTGTGATATTGTCAGTTTGGATAAAAACATCTTTATAAACTATTGGTGGTTTATTTAATTTATCCAACTGTTGTTTAATTAACTCCACATCACACTGAATTTCCTTCTGTCTATGATTGGGTATTTGTTGATTTGAACCCAAAGCATGAAGGGATACGTTCATGCGATTTAAGTCGTCCTTCATTTGATCCACCACTTCACGAATGCCAACCAGCTCCTTTGATGTTGCCGATATAAGTTCACCTTTGAGATCATTTAATAGATCTGTCATAGTGTTTTTCAAATATTTTTTCCGGTCAGAAAGAAAACTGCATAAAGCTTGATTTTGGGAGAGTTAGATACTTAGAAATTAGTAGGAGTCAGTTAAGAAAATTTTTTTGTCCAGCCCCATGTTTAAGATCTATAAGGGCTCGAAAATTGAAATTTTGTTATTTTTAAACACCTGTAACTTGAATACCTGTCCAAATTTTTTTTTAGTGATATACAAACTTCAAAGCTCTGTAATTATATTTCAACATGTGTCAAAGGTTTTTCTTAATTTTGAAGGGTGACGAAGCTACAGCCCCTGAAAATTCCAAAAAAGCCCTATATTTAAATTGATATAACAAGAGTTCTGTTAGGTTTATTTCCAATCGAAAAACGGTAGAAGAGAGCTGCTTTTAAAGGCTTTTCAAAAATATGTCGCTTTAATGTATAGGGTTGCCATACGGTACTAAAATTTATCATTATATAAAACTCAATTTTTGCAAAATTGTTGGTCCCATATATCTCCTAAACGGTTCAAGCTAAGGTCTTGAAATTTTGGGAGAAGTTAGATCCTCAAATATTAGTAGGAGGCGGTTAACAAAATTTTTTTTGTCAAGCGTCCTGTTTAGGAGCTATAAGGGCTCGAAAATTTAAAGTTAGCTATTTTTAAGCACCTGTAACTTGAATACCTGTCCAATTTTTTATACCCTACACCTATAGAATAGGTAAAGGGGTATATTAACTTTGGTATGGTGTTTGTAACCACCTAAAGGAAGCGAGCTAGATATGGAAAAGTATATATATTTGTGATCAGCGTGACCGCCTTTGTCGATATAGCCATGTCCGTCCGTCCGTCCGTCCGTAGGCACGATAACTCAAAAAATAATGGAGCTATCTTGATGAAATTTTAACTGTAGGTTACTAGGACTGAAAGTACGGCGGGGATTGCATATGGGCGAAATCGGCCCATGGGTTCGGATTCTGGACCTTTTACTAAAATTAGGATAGACCGTTCAAATTGTGTACAAGGGTTAACTAGTACTATAAGTACAGCGCGGACTCTATAAGGGCGAAATCAGCCCAACGGTTCGGATTCCGGACCTTTTAATCGATGTCAGGGCTAAAGAACATATATAAAAAATCACGATAACTCAACAACTAATGAGGCTATCTTCATGAAATTTGTGCTGTAGGTTATTGGCAGCGAAACTACGGCGGTGATTAAGTACGGTGAGTATTGGACAATGGGTTCGGAACTTAGAACCTTTTGATCGAATTTAGGCCAAACGAGCATAATTCCGAAACCAATGAAGATAGAACCTCCAAATTTGGTATCAGGGTGTCCCTTCCTATTTCGTAAGTGTCTTTGAAATTTGGGCCCCATTGGAGTAGTGGATCGGGGACCAGCCACTCAGTTCTTAGGACCTTAAAGCATATTTTCGAAATTAATAAAGATAGTAACTTGAAACAAATGTAGAAGCTTCAAATTTGGCCCAGGGTGTTCTTTACTATTTCTTGCGTGCCCCCCTAATTTGGGATCAATTGGAGTGGTGGTTCAGAACCTCTCTTAGACCCCCCAATGTGTAAAAGCTTATCATCGAAATTAATAAAACTAGTAACTTAAAATTAAGATAGAGCGTTCCAATTGTGTACAAGGGTTAACTAGTATTGAAAGTATGACGGGACTGCATATGGGCGAAATCGTACCATAATTTCGGGTTCAGGAACCCTTGAAAAGTTCAAGGACTAACAAACATATATCTTAAAAACACCATAACTCAAAAAATAATGCCGGTATTTTGATGAAATTTAACAGTAGGTTACTAGTAATGAAAGTACCATGGGAATTGGTTGTGGTCGAGTTTAATTTCGAAGCCAAAGAATATATTTCCTATGTCCTATGTGTCTCCGAAATCTAGACTTAATTGTAGTGGTTCAGCTATGTTCAAAGGTACTTGCTGCATTTATGTAAAATTTATTTTTATATTTAAATGAATTATATGAAAAGGTCTAAATTTGTAATTGTATTTTAGAAATACTATTTATTGCATATTTTGCGTTTATAAGCTTTTCTATTAGGTATATAAACTAACCATTTAAAATAATAGCAATTTTTAAAAATTTGGATTATTAAATATATTATGCTTTGATTATCTTTTTATCACAAAATTTAATAATTAGAATTTTTTCATTTTGTAATTGAATTGGAATAATTGTTTTTTAATATTTTTAAATAGATTAATTAGTAAGAATTTGTAGTATTTTTTAATAGATAGTGTAATTAGAAAATGTTTTTAGTATTATACAGTTAATTTGGTTAGCTATGACTTACGATCAAATTAATAACAGCTTCTATGGTGTTAAAATGACTTATGGATATGTCCTTAAATTTGAACCAAATAGGTGTAGGGTATTTCTAAGTCGGTTGCACCGACTGACTGTTTCTTTGCTTGTTTTTTACTAATATACAAAATTTAAAGGCCCAATATTATATTTTAACATATGTTAAAGGTTTTTCTTAAATTTCAAAGCGGTTCCTTAAATTGAAGAAAGTGTCTCTCATTTTTACCCATTTTGGCTTAGATTGTATAATTCTAAGTAAAATTCCAAATTTTTGTGGAATTCACAATTTAATTCCTAGAACCTAAAAACATGGAGGGGGATGGAGGAAGGGGGGGAGAGTTAGATGAAGTTAGATCCTTGAGAAACTTGGCAACCTTCCCCATTGAAGGGCTATAACAACTTTAAAATAAAAACTTTACTGTTAGCAGTAAATTTTATAAGTAAGCAGTAACTATTTCCAAGTAAATATTTCCAATGTTAAACTCAGTATGTAATACAATATAATTTTGAAAATGTGTTTTTTTAAAAACCCTTTGTTTTTTTTCATCACTTGTTGATTATACTGATTAAAAAAAAATAATTTACTTACCAATAAATAAAACAATCCTGACCAAATATACAAAATTTTACTGACTGTTAATTATCTATACTGACCAAAATATTATTTTATACTGATAATTTATTTAAAAAAAATATTGACCGTTTATTTAAAAAAATACTGACCAAATATATAGAAGTCTTTAAATTAATGAAATATAAAAACTGATAATTTTTTTATAATATACTGATATTTAATTTTAATTACTGATAATTTATTTAAAATACTGACCATTTATTTTATCTACCAACATTTTAATTAAAATACTGATCGTTTTTATATTAGCCGGCGACATACTGATCATTTATTTTACCTACTGACATGTTATTTTAAATACTGACCATTTGTTTAAAATACTGACCAAAAATATATAAAAATACTGACCCATTAAATAGCAGCCCTTTCAATATATTGATTGCTTGGATGTCGGTCATATTTGTTCTCTTTACATATAGAACAATTTTTTACAAATTCGTTTAATTTTCTAGTCATTTTTGGTAAATAGTAAATTTTTAATATATGAAGTTTATTTTCCATAGAATTCCTATGCGCTCTACGATGAGTTTGTGCTATTATTTCAAATTGTTCGCTTTCATTTGTAATATCTTGTACTATTTTTTCTGTGAATCTAATGTTATAGTTTTCAGAATGTTGGTTATAGATTTCCACAATTTTCCTCCACAATTTTCCTGTGCTTTTGTTCCATTTAAAATATTTGGATTTAAATTATTTTTTAATAAATTAATTAGATCTGTGTCGCTAAAACTACTTTTGATGAATTCATGTCTATTGTAAGTTTTGAATAAAGATGAAAATTTGTAATCATCTATTTCTCCAATTGTTAATATGATATGATTTCAGGAAGCATTAATTGGTGTTTCCAGAAATTGTATCATGTTATTTCTAAACCTCATACTAAATAAATCGCTTTGTTGAATTGTATCTGCATTGTATATTTCCGTTTCAGGTATTCATCTTGATAATACATCTGCTACTACATTAGTTTTACCAGGTTTATATCTCAATTCATAATTATATTCTTTTACAATTGATTCCATTTTTTCATCTTGGAGTTGTTATTTTTGCGTACTAAGCGCAAACGTCAGCGGTTGATGATCTGTAAATATTATTATTTTTCTTGAACCATATAGAAAATTACGCAATGATGTAAGAGCCCAAATTATTGCTAACATCTCTTTCTCATTTGTAGCATAGGCTTCTTCAGTCTTCGTAAGTGTGCGTGACAAAAACATGATGGGTCTTCTATTTTGTAGTAAAACTCCACCAATTGCATAATTTGATACATCCGGTGTTAATTCAAACTTTTTTGAAAAATCAGGATGTGACAATAATAATTTATCTGATATCAAACAATTCTTCAATTTATTAAAAACTTTTAATGCTTCCTCATTCATATTAATTTTAACAGTTTTAGATTTATTTTTGGACACACGTCCATCCTCCCCTCTTAAAAGGGATGTCAGGGGCTTAGCTATTCTCGCATTTTCAGAATTAAATCTTCTAAAATAACCTGACATTCCCAAGAACCATTTCAAATCTTTTAATGTTTTCGGAAGTTCTAAATCAGAAATTGCTTGTTCTTTCTTTTTACTAGTTTTGATATCTTCTGATGCCGCGATAAATCCAAGAAACTCAACTCGGTTTTTTGAAAATTCTAGGAATAGAATAGGATTTATCTAACTGTATTTTCATATTGGCTTGCCCTAATATTTTAAAGATGATTTCTAAATTCTCAAAATGTTCATTTTCAGTTTTTCCAAAGAAAATGACGTTATCTATGTAAACAGAGCATCTTCTTCCAATACTTTCTCTCAAAATATCATTCAGTGTTCTATGAAATATTAATGGAGCATTTTTGAGTTCAAACGGTAGTCTTGAAAATTCAAATTTAAATGCCGTTATTTACTGAAAAAGCTGTTCTATATCAGGTTCTTTTAGTAATATTTAATGGAATCCGCTCTTCTGGTCTATTGTTGAAAAAATATTATTTATATATTTTTATTATTATATTAGATATTTGTATATATATATATATATATATAATATATATATTATTATTTATTTAGATTTTTTTCCGCTGTTGTGATAGTGTTGAACTTCCTGTAATCTATTACAATTCTGAAATTCTTTTTGCCACAAGTATCTTCTTTTTTAGGAACAACCTAACCCGGAGAGTTATATGGAGATCTGGATGGCTTAATTATTCTGTTATGTAATAGTTTCTTAATTTGCTTATCGATTTCTTTTTTTAAGCATATTGGATATGGATATAATTTTGTAAAAACAGGTTCATTTGTGGTAGTTCTAATTTCTCCTTTTACTACAGTTGTATATGTTAGCTTTTCATTAACTTCAGAAAATAAATTCGAGTATTTTCCAACCAACAGATTAAGTTTATTTTCTTGTTCTTTGTTTAGATGGTCTGTTCTTATATGAATGTTATTGACAATCTGTGAAATAAGTTGTTTTAATGGAATATTGTTGTTATCATTTAAGATAATATAGTTCTCACTTGTGTGAATAACTGCATTAAGTTCTTTTAAACTATCGTTTCTTCTATCAATTCTATCAAATATCGAAATTTTTGCAAGTAAAAAAATTTTTAATTCTTTTGACTCTGATCCAAAGAGCTTTGTTAATGCGTGATGTGATATCTCTACATTTCCTGCAATTGTGTTTGTGTAAAATATTTTGGATTTGGGTTTCATATTAAACTTGCCATAATATAATTTTTTTTTGAGCCTGTATCTATTAAATACAAAATATGTTTAAAGTTAAATAAAAAATTTAATAAAAAAATTTACCTTGCTTATTCTTCACAGTGAAAAAAATAATTTTCAATCAATTTTACTTATTTTAATAAAAATATAGCTCAAAAATTATAGTATATAAAGAAAATATTAAATTCTTCAATATAATTCATAAAAATAATTTCTGAATTTAAAAAAATATTTAGATAATAAATAATAAAAAAATTTCTTTAGAATTTAGTTTGACATTCAAATTCTCCAATAATTTTATTTTGTGTTGAAGACTTTTATTTTAAATATTTAAATATTACTAAAAAAATATTATTTTAATTCAATTTTTAACAATCATATATCCTTTCAAAATAAAAAATTAATTTTTCCAAATAAACTGTATTTTTTTCCAGATTAAATAATTTGAAATATAAAATTAAGGATAATTTATAAAATAATGTTAAGTCAATATATTTCAATTACAATTTCAAAGATTATATAAAAAGTAAATATTACAAAAATATGTAATTTATTAATCTTAATATTTTTTATTTTCTTTACTTTTATTATTTAGTTTCTATCTGAAATTTATTATCTTTAATGCGATGAATCAAATTTTCGTAGTGTTCAGTAAAGTTAAAAAAAAAATTATAAATAGAATTTATTAATTTCTTACTATATAAAATATGAAATGCAATTAGTAAATTTCTACATAAAAATATATAACAAATTATTACTATTGCTCTTTTTACTGAGTGGCCTCGTTTCATATTTCTTTTCAGCCAATTAACTTCAAAGAATCCACGCAGTGAAACGAGTTGTGTTTTCCATGGTCTAAATACTTGTTGAGTTGTTTTTATTTATTGTTTTAGTAGTTCTTTTTTTTTTTTTTATAATTGTTTTTTTTTTTATAATAATATTTTAAATCAAAAATTTTCTTTTTAAATTACTATTTTAATTCAAAAATTTTTTATAATTATTACCGTGTCTAGAGCAGCCTCACTCTAGGTATTGTAGAAATAGGCTTGATTACGGTAGTATTTGATTTAAAATTTAGTTTATATTTTTTTGTTTTAGCTTTTTGTTTATTTTTCTTTTAGTCTTTATTTCACCACACTAGTTTTATACGAGTAAATTACACAAGTTTTAGCTCGGGTAATTTATAAAAAATTTAAAATTGAAAAATAAAAAAACTAGTTTTTTTCAGTTTAAAAATACGTCTTTATTACTACACTTCTATTTTAAAAATCAACTTTTTCTTACAAATTTTCATATATTTATAGAATTCAATCTTACAATAATTTGCTTATCTTTACTTCCCTATTCTCAAAACCACAAATGGTAATCTCAATTTAATTATTTATTTAGTTGATTAGTTTAGTTAATAATGCATTTCCTCATTCTGAAGTTTTGAAAATGAATATTAAAGAATTATATATTAAATTGGTAGTTTTTTATATTTAACAAAACAAAAATATAAAATGCTGACTTACAATATTTAGTTGGTAGTATTTTGTATTTATTTTATTTTATGTTCAGCATTTCATTCATTAACAATTATAAATATAAACAATCAAAACATTGAACTTGAACAATAAACTTATATCATACAGTTTAAATCATTTAAAAACTTACTAGTATCGCCCTGTGCTCGAGATTCGAGCTATTTTTGCTTTTAAATTAACATACAAAATTAGTTTTTCGAAATTTATAATAGACTAATTTAACACGAAAAATTATATTTTTTTTCCTATACGTAATAAAATATATTGCAACAATGTTGTCAACAATTCTTGCGCTTGAAATTTGCTAAAAAAAAATTTATAATTTTTTCAGTTATAAAAACGTTGTTGTATTTTTGAATTTTATTCCTATAGCTAAAGTCGCTTTAAAGAGAGTATAATGTGGTACAGTTATTACACAAAACAAAGCGATTTAAATTCTTAATATAAATATTGTTCTAATATACAATGTTCTGAGAATTTAATTTAATTTCTAAACATATACATAGGTATATTTAGTTTACTGAAGTCAAGTAGCCAAAATGCGAGTTAATGGTGTTCGTCATATAGAAAACTAAACATTTTAGTACGATTTGAATTTTTTTGTATCCATTCCGTGTGTATTCTGTTTCCTAATTAAAAATTGATGAATACATGCTTCAGTTCCTTTAAAGGCATTTTTTAAATCTGAGTAGAACATGAACTGTCAAAAAAAAAATCGTTAAGATTTTACTTGTAAAATAAAAATCAAAATGTTTTAATTTAATTTAATTTTTCGTGTTTTTTTATAAAATCTGAACGCTCTGAGCGTACTCTGTTCATGCTCTGTTCATTAGAACGTGCTTATGTTATTTAGAGCGTGCTCAGATCTCTGCTGTGATTTAAAAAAAAACGCCTTATATGATATTCGTCCGTTATGTTAATGTAAAACTAAAAAAAGTTTTTATCATAAAAAAACATTATTCGATGTTTAAAATGGAAAATAAAATTTTTAATTATCAGGGCTTAACCTTAATCAAAACATACACATCAAAACATCAAAACATAATTTAAAAATAAACATTTAAAAATATAAGAAAAACCGAAGACAATATTTTTATTTATCAATTTTTAAAATTTAAAAATCCGAGGTACAGTATATCGCGTTACGCGTATTTGGGTTGCTTTCATGTAAATTTACATAATTACTTATTTCAAAATTTTTTGACAGAAATTTTTCGCCGTACGCGTTGATTTAGGTTGGGCCCTAAGTTACAAAACATTTAAATTACAAAATATTTTTAAGAAAGTTTATTTTTTTTGTTTTTGCTTCCGTATGTTTCTTTCTGAATTAGTGAAGATTATGAAACATACTATACGTATTTTCAAAAATTGTGAATATAAGGTATAATTGTGAATATTAGAATTAAACATTGTAGAATATGCTAATTTTTGAGCGGACTCTTCGAACTCATTTGCTACAATTTTACATGATGTTCCAGCTTCAAGCTTATGTATAGTGCTTTTTCTTCTAATGAAATTTTTTTTTGTATTTTTGATACGTTACGTTATTTTTTTATATTAAAAAACAAATAAGAAAATACTAAATTCATCACGTGTCGTACGCTTTTATTTCGGTTGGGACGTAAGGAACAAATAATTTTTTTTAAGAAAGATAATTTTTTTAGTTATACAAACATATTGTTGGTATTTTCAATTATTTTGAATATATGTTTTATAAAAAAATTATTTTGAAAAAATATTTTATAATATTTTATTTTTAAAATTTAATCGTACCAACATAAGAAAAAACAATTATAATATTTTTATATGCTTTGTCAATTTTTAAATTTTAAAACTCCGAGGTATAGTACGTCGCGCTTTCATGTAAATTTATTTACATAACAACTTATTTCAAAATTTTTTGACAGAAACTGCACGCCGTATGCATTTATTCTGGTTGATTCCTAAAGAACACATAATTTTTCCTAAGAAATGTAATTTTTTTGTTTCTGCAAACATATAGCAAAAAAAAAATCGCTTATAACGACTATGAAGAGACAGAAAATATTTGTCGTAATAAAAAAATGTCGTTTTAAAAGAATGCTGTGAATTTTGAAAAATTAGTATAAGACTATACATTTGCTAAAATTTTATTTAATGTGTCAGCCTCAAGCCTATGTATAGTGCTTTTTCTTCTAATGAAATTTTTTTTGTATTTTTGATGCGTTATTATGATTTTTAAAAAACTTTCATTATACCCGTATGACTATATAGTCAAAGGGTATAATAAATTTGCCATTACGTTTGTGACGCAGAGAAGGAGTAGGGGTAGATATAGACTCAAGTGAAAGGATCGGATCAGAATCGAAAAATAAATCGATTTAGCTATATGTATGTCCGTCCGTCCGCACAATAACTCAAAAACTGAAGGAGCTAGGATCTTAAAATTTTCGCAAATTAGTGTTTTTGCAATAGCCGTCATCGCTATTTAAATCCAGCCATTTTGGTCCATGGGTTCGGGTAGCTGCCATACAACTTCTTTTTTTATATGAGAATTACTCTGTACCTATTACAGCTGCGTGTCTGAAATTTTTCCAAAAGTAGTTTAGTTTTATGGCCAAAGTTTCTGCATAATTTGGTTGGTCTACTGCAGTGGGTTCGAGTAGCTGCCATACAACTTCTTATTTTATATGAGCATTACTCTCCACCTAATGAAGCTGGGTGTCTAAAATTTTCCTAAAATTAGTTTAGTGTAATGTCCAAAGTTTCTGCAAAATTTGGATGGTCTACTGTAGAGGGTTCTAGTAGCTGCCATACAACTCCTTCTTTTATATGAGCATTATACTACACCTAAGGAAGCTGGGTGTCTGAAATTTTGCTAAAAATAGTTTAGTGTAATGGCCAAAGTTACAGCAAAATTTGGTTGGTCTACTGCAGAGGATTCGAGTAGCTGCCATACAACTCCTTCTTTTAGATGAATATTCCACTACACTGAATAAAGCTGTATGTTTGAAATTTTGCCAAAAGTAATTAACCAGATTATATAATGTATATGTTACAGTCATACGGGTATCCCAGAGTTGACACAGTCTACTCTACTACACTCTTCCTCGTTTTTAGGTAAAATTTAAATCTTTGGCAAAAAGTGTAAAGATTATTATAATTAAAATTGCACCGAGTTCGTTATAAATGAAAACTACTGTATAAACCAAATGTATTGCTTTCATTTCGACAGAACTCATTTTTTTTCGTTCACTTTTTAAAATAAAGAAAAAAAAAAACAAAAAAAAAAATTTAAAAAAATTTAAATCTCCTTGTTTATTGAACATTTGAACTAAAAAAAAAAGAAAGATATACATAAGTCGGCGCCTATAATATTTTGATTTAGATTTAGCTGCGAGTTACAACCGAAAATGAATTACATTAACACAGAAAGTCGGCGCATAATATTAAAGTCATAAGCCTCAACTTTTAACCGTGTGACCGTTAAATTCAAAATTACGTTAAATTAAAGACAGGTTTTCACCTGAAAAAACGCAATATTCTTAAAAAATATGATTGTCCTATGAAAACAAAAAAAACCTTTCTTTTGATTGTTGTATCTTTAAAATTGGTTAAATAGTTAACCCAGAAAAAGGATGTTTATATTTGTATGGGAAAAAATAAGCCGATTAAATATTATGATTACGACTTATGAATTATTAGACTTATATTTATTTATTTAATTAGAGTTATTTATTACTCAATGCGCAACATTATGTAGAAACGTTGTATTACTTTGAACTGTTATTGAAATAAATTAGAAGTGTCGTTAACTTATATGACCTAATTTTAAATTCGTTTTTAAAGTAATGTCTTCTTTGGTTGTTTGTATACCGGTCACCTTGTTTCGGTAGAATTTATAATTGTGTTCCAAATTTTTAATCGTTTTCAGTTTTGTCTCTTATTCACTTTGAATAATTATAATTTTAATAGCTAATTAAAATGCACAAAATTTCAGTAATATTTTTAACAATAACTAAATTTACACTAATATTCTAATTATAAAATTTGACAACTAAATAAGTTTCGTTATAATTTTTCCCCATAAATTTGATAGACAATTACATTTCAGTAAATTATAAATTTTGTTAAACTAACGTACAATAAATTAATAAATTTTTCTCTTATGTAACACTAAAATAAATCTAGTTATGTACCTAGTTATTTGACATAAATAATAAACTTAGTTATGCTCGATCTATGCTTGTATCTTAGTTTTGAGTACGCTCGGTATAGTTTTTTTAAAATTTAGTAATAATCAATAATCATATTCAATTAAGAGAATAAATAATATTTTGAAGATTGAAAGTACTTAGTTTTTCAATTAATTTACATCAATATTTTTCATAAAATTATTTTAATTATACTAAAAAAAAATTGTAAACAATTAGAAAAGGATTCTTAAAAAAGCACATCTTCAAAATTTCAAAGTGTTTCAGACTAAGTATTTTATCATTTGTTTTTATAAAAATGTATATAAAAATAAATGATAATATTATACTTTAGTTATTTCGTCAATTAATTTTTAATATTTTTTTAATTTTAATTTTTTAAATAATAGTAAAATCAAAACTTAGAATATAATCAAAATGCACTCAAGAAAACCTATTAACAAATGCGAAATATAATGTTAAAGCTTAAATGTTAAGATTTAATTTTTGCAAAATATACACTGATAAATAAGTTACTGATTTATAAAAACATGAAAGTTCTATTTTTAAGTTATAATAGCCCATCAATGGGGCAAGTTCCCAAATTTTCAGTAAGCAAACTTATGAGGATTCTCGAGGGTCGACAAAAAAAATTTTTTAACTGACTCCTACTATTTTCTCCCAAAATTTTAAGATCCTAATTCAACCCTAAAAATTATTATAAAGCTTATAAGAACAGATGTCTATTACCGTTGTCAAATTGAAAATGTACCCAACAGAACTCTTGTTATAACAATTTGAATTTAGGGCTTTTTCTGACTTTGGGGTTCTGTAGCTCCGTAACGGTTGGGCCTAAATAAAAAAATTTTTCCAAGAAATTATTTATATAATTAATAGTTAAAATTTTTTTTCTCCATTTCAAACGATGTTAAAGTTTTTGTAAATATACGGACAAACGAAATCAAGTCTTTGGAAAATTTGCTAAAATGGGAAAAAAAACATGTTTTTTTTCTTCATTTTTATTTGCAAAGTGATTAAATGAATGAACGATAAAACTATCCATAAAAATTGTGTACTGAATTTAAAAATTGATCACTTTTTAATGAGCAACATTTTTGCATTTTTAAATATTTTTATTCTCTTGATTTTTTTTAACTAAATAAAATACCTATATATACTATATATTTCGATTTTATAAAATCTCGATTAAATAAAACCCTTAACAATTTATTTCAATGATAACTTATAAACCTCGGTTTATAAGTTTTGATTTAAATTTTTTAGTTCCGTTATTAGGAAAAGACAAGACTGAACTTTTAGTGCCAATAATTGATCATTTTATATTATTCTTATGTTAAGTCGGCAAAAATCATACTGTGGGAAACTTTCAATTAAAGAATTAATTTAGTTAATTCTTGAATTACTTTAAGTAAAACACGATTAAATTTTGGTGAGAAAATTCCAATTAGAATTTTCTCAAAAAGAAATTAGCTGATTGAAAAAAAACTAAATAAATAAAAAAAAAAAATTTATTATATTTAATATTGGTGGAACATTACACCTTTATATTTTGTGGGTGGAAAAATTCTAATTGGAATTTTCATATTGTAACAAAATATTCTAATTTAAAATAAAAAAAATTATATATAAAAAATGATTTTTAGACCTTGATATTTTATGGGAACATAATCCCCCCAATGTTAGGCTGAATACTTTCCTGAGTGTACTTGAGTTCAGTTTTATTTTTTCTTGTTTTAAAATATTTGGGTTTTACATAAATTAAAATAACATTTAACCTAAAACATTTAACCTAATTTCAATGTATAATTGAAATTAATATTAAAAATTTTATCATGTAATATATAATTGAATGATTATTGGTTTTATATTTATTTCTTTTATATTGTTATATAAAATTAACCGTTCACCTTTCCTCCTTAAACAAATTCCCATGAGCATTCCCATGCTATTTTTGATTCCCGTAAATTAACATACATAAAACTCATTGCATAGTCATCACGTTATAAAGTAATCACATTGCAACGCGTTTTAATTATTAAAATTCAAATTTGCTTAACAAACAAATTTTTATACCTATTGGAAAATTTATAAACCTTTAATAAAACAGAAGAATAAAAGCGATTCAAAGAATAAGAACCTTATTTGTTCTCACATTTAAGTGGCGCAGTCGGTGAAAATTTTTTTAAATAATACGGTGAATTAAATTATTAAAAAAAAAAAAATACCGATAATTATTTATATCAATAAAACCAGTTGTGAAATTATTAAATTCAATTTAACTTAATTTAATTTAATTTATGTAATAATTAATATTGTGAAATTAAAACAAAAACTAATATTAATACAGTTTAAATTAATACTGTGAAATTAAAACAAAAACTAATATTAATACAGTTTAAATTAATACTGTGAAATTAAAACCAAAACTAAAACAAAATCTAAAATTAATACAGTTTAAAATAATACTGTTAAACTAAAAAAAAAACTAAAATTAATACAGTTTAAATTAATGAAAAAAATGATTATACAATACAAAACATACAATACAATACAATATATATGAGTATTATAAATTCTGAATTTGTTTTTAGCAAAAGATCCGTCATTTTAACAAAATAAAATGAATAATCAAGTTCTTAATGCATTAACTTATGATGCCAAACAAATGTCTTATGTCACTCCCTTCAATGGTAGCAAAAATAATTAGCTGTCATTTGTCAACCGAATTGGCACAATAAATCCGTTAATGTTTTAGAAAATGTCGCTCAACCAATCGCTTTAGGGTACATTTTAGATAAAATCGAAAGAAATGCTAAAGAATGCGTTATAAGGGTCGGTATAATTAATAATTGGGACAGTTTAAAAGCAAGTCTTACCCGAAATTACGGAGAACGTAGGCCTGTTTCTGAATTATTGAACGAATTGAGAACTACACGTTGCACTTCTACCGTAGAAATTTTCTATAGCAAAATAAGTTCAATCTTATTTAGAATAAATAATGAACGTTTATTATCAGGTCAAATAAATAATAACGAAATACAAGTAAATAGTAGAACAGCTTTTAAACATTTTAGAGAAAATTTACCACCTCGAAATCTTATTGGATGTAGAAACCCAGCTACTTTGGACGAAACATATGAATTATTAAGAGAATTCGGATATCTCTATTTGTCTTACATAAAAAGTAAAAAATGCGCGAAATTAATATAATCAAAATTCTCCCAATCAAAAGAGAAATAATTATGATAACTATAACCCAAATTCTACTAGAAATAATAACTAATTTTTATAGAAATAATAACGCTCTAATTTTTATAGAAACATTTTATATTAAATAGAAACGAAGTTGAACCAATGGACACTTTGGTAAATACAACAAACGATGTTCCTAGAAATTTTCAAACAAGAGCCCAAAACTCCTACCATATATAACCATTAATACCCCAGTTAAAAAACTAAAACTCATTATTGATACTGGCGAGGAGCAAAGTATTTTAAATCCAAATTTATGTAATCCAAAGGGGAAGCTAAATCAACAGTCTAATACCCTAAAAGTTCTCGGTCATATCATAAAATGTAATATTCAATACAGAGTTCCACTATTTAAAGAATTTAATTTAACAAATTATTTCGTAAAATTTTTGGAGTACAATTTCCACAATCAATTCGATGAATTGCTACGAAATAATATTCTAATGAAATTAAATTTTATAATCGATTGCAAGGGTACACGTTTAACAACAGATAATGCTACTATCCCTATATTTTTAGACCTTAATGACGAAATTTACGCTAATAATTGTTATATTAGTGAATGGGAAGAAACATTTATTGAAAAAAGAGACCATAATAACAATAAAATTCCTTAAACAAAAAAGATTTTCGCAATTTGAAAAATCTGCTGTTAGAATTCTAAAATTTATATTTCGAGGAAGAAGATGGTCTATCATTTACAAGTAAAATAAAGCATAAAATAATTTCAAAAACAGACAGGCCTATTTACAATAAACTATATAGGTACCCCGAAATTCACCGCCAGGAAGTCAATAGTCAGATTAAGGAAATGCTAAGGAAGAACATCATAAAGCCCAGCAATAGTCCTTACTATTCTCCTATCTGGAGAGTTCTCAAAAGGCGGACAACTCAGTAAAACAAAAATGGAGAATAGTAGTCGACTATCAGAAATTAAACGGAAAAACCATTGAAAACAAGTTCCCTATTCCAAATATCGAAGAAATATTTGACAAACTAGGGAAATGTAACTATTTTACTACTATCGATTTGGCGAAAGGATTCCACCAAATAGAAGTGGACCAAATGATCGTGCTAAAACTGCGTTTTCAACAGCAAACAGTCATTACGAATTTTGTCAAATGTCGTTCGGCCTAAAAAACGCGCTGGCTATAATATATAATATAATTTTCTTTTTGATTCAAAGCCTTGTTTCTTCACTTAATTTTTATTATAGATATCGACCAAAAGGCTTACCTAGACTACCAACTTGCAATCACTCAAAAGCTAATGCGTACAAATGTAATACATTAAATGGTTAAGACTGTTTTAACTTTCGCAATAAATTTTATTTATGTAAAGATAAAATATCTCAGGATAGCTTTATTCTGGCTTACATAAAAAGCAATTCACCATCTAGAACCGATCGAAGATTTCATGGAACTGCAAAACATTTTTCAACTAAATATTATGTACGAAACAATAAAGGGATTTTAGTACGTGTATGTTTACCAGCATTTACAAATATTTTGCGTGTTGGAGTGCGACGAGTTCAAGGAATTGTTAAACGGTTTTTTGAATCTGGAACAGTACCTAGAGAAAATCGAGGAGGAAACCGCAAAAGAGAAGCGTTTGAAGCTAAAAAACAATCTGTTAAAAATTTCATAAAAGGCTTCCATGTCCATGAAATTCACTATTGTCGATCAAAAAATTCTGCAAGACAATATATTTCGGGAGATTTGTCAATTAACCGAATTTTTAAAATGTACAACAATAACCACCCTGACCTTCAAGTAAAGAAATGGTACTTTCAGAATATTTTCCGTACTAATTTCAATATCAGTTTCAAAACACCATCAACTGACCAGTGCTCTAAATGTATAATGTACAAAGAAAAAATCAAAATGTGTAAGAATCCTACTGAAAAAGTCAATTTAATGACTGCTAAACGGGTTCATAATTTACGATCGAAGGCATTTTATTTCCTGATCAGAGAAGAGTCGGAAAATATAATTACTTTCTCGTTCGATTGCCAAAAAAATATGCCTTTACCTAAGCTTCCCGATCAGGCGGCTTATTTTAGTCGTCAGTTGAATCTATATAATTTTGGAATAGTAAAAGGAACGTCAAAATCTCCGCTTATAAGGGAAAATATATTTCTATATTTGTGGACAGAAGCTCAGCGTCCGAAAGGATGTAATGAAATCACATCGGCAGTTTTTAATAATCTTATTCATACAAATTTTACCCATAAATCTAATATAGTACGACTAATTTGCGATGGTTGCGGAGCGCAAAATAAAAACACTGCTATGATAGCAATGTGTTCTTACTGGCTTAAAATAAATGCACCATCTCATATAGAGGAAGTTCAAATAATATTTCCTGTACCGGGTCATTCCTATATTCCCCCGGATAGAGTTTTCGCAATGTTAGAGAAACGTACAAAATCAAAAACTACCATCATTGAACCAAAAAATTATGAAGAAATATATTCAGAATATGGAACAATAATATAATTGGGGGGAAACAATGCTCCTTTATATGATTGGAAAACCTATTCAAATAATCTATAGAAACCAACCACAAAATGGCATTTCGAATTTAATGAGTCAAAACGATTTATGATAAAAAGATCGCAGAAAGGCAAAATATTGGTTCGCGGTGAAAGTGCTTATAAAAGTGATTTGACGACAGGGTCTTCAGTTTTAAAAAAAAACCGTTCAATAAGTCAAACTCTTCCTGATCGCTTACATAATGGAAGAGCAATCAGTTCAGCAAAAGTAAAAGACATAGATTGTTTGTTGGAAAAGCACTTCGGAGATGATTGGAAGTCCCGAGAAGACCTTTCTTTCTATAAAAAATTATTCCAAAATCAAATTGAAACCTTGGACGAAAATATAAGTAATGAAAATCATGAATGTGACACATTTTTTGAAGATATAGATTTAAGAATTTAATTAGTATTGTTATTGATTTTTTTATTAATTATCGTTTTTATTTTGTTTTAATTTATTTTTATTATAATATATCTATTTATTTTATGTGATGTTATTGAAATTTAAAATTAATATGTTTTTTCTTTTAATTTTGCTTTAGAAACTTTTTATTTTATGTGATGTTATTGAAATTTAAAGTTAATATGTTTTTTCTTTTATTTTATGTGATACTAAAAATCGAAATCTAAAGTTTAAGTTTTGTTATAATATTTTAGAATTAATTGAATTAATTTATTTTTAGTTTAGGTACTTTTTTATTTTTGTAAAAAAATTAAAAAAAAAGTGCAACAAAATGTGTAATATCCAATAATGGTTGCATCAAAAGATAGCATTTCCACGCAGTTGCTTCAAAATGTAACTTTTCCAACTTTTAAAACACATTTTACTGAATAATACTAAAGTATTCTTTGATTTTTTTTTTTTTAAATTATTTATAAAGAACTTTTAATTAATATAAATAAATACATAGTTCAAAAATTTGATAAAAATAAGTTTAAAACGTTTTTTATTATTTATTCAAATTAATCAAAAATGGAAATTGTACGTTTTGATACTACTATACACATATTACTTTTTTGAACGCAATGAAGTAACTTCTTTTTTAATATAAAATTTGTGTCGATTAGAAGTAGAAAGATTAGTTTAAATAAAATCTTAAATCTTTTTGAAATTAAATAAATGTAAATTGAAAATTAATATAATTTATTTAAATCTTTTTAAAAATTGAAAAATATTAAAAATCAAATTTGCCTTGATCGTCAACAACCATAAAAGCTTTTATTAATTTGATCGTAAGACATAGCTAACCAAATTAACTTTATAATACCAAAAACATTTTCCAATTACACTATCTTGTAAAAATATTACAAATTCTTACTAATTTATCTATTTAAAAATATTAAAAAACAAAAAAACTTGAAATAAATGAAAATATATTTATTGTAATTCCATTAAAAATGTGAAAAAATTTGAGTTATTAAATTTTGTGATAAAAAGCTAATCAAAGCAAAATATATTTAATAATTCAAATTTTCCAAAATTGCTATTATTTTAAATGGTTAGGTTATGTACCTATTAGAAAAGCTTATAAACGCAAAAAATGCAATAAATGTATTTCTAAAATACAATTAGAAATTTAGAACTTTTCATATAATTCATTTAAATATAAAAATAAATTTTACATAAACAAAAAGTACCTTTGAACATAGCTTAATTATCGTACACAAAATCTTAGTTACATGTAACACAG
Source organism: Dolichopus griseipennis (assembly GCA_963082915.1). Taxonomy (NCBI): domain Eukaryota; kingdom Metazoa; phylum Arthropoda; class Insecta; order Diptera; family Dolichopodidae; genus Dolichopus; species Dolichopus griseipennis. Next base: position 225,815,219 of record OY720441.1, read on the forward strand.
ACCTGGGCAAAGTACGGCCCGGTATTAGTTTTTGTGCGGTCCGTTTATACACTGGGGAGCGAGAAAATATTTCGTTTTGAAAAATATTCAAAATATCAATATTTTTTTATTAAAACACTAAAAATAAGAAACATATTTTTGTTTTTATTTTTTTACCAAAGGGTTTATCAAGGCATACTGTGTGAAAATTTTAATACTTTTTACAATTTTTTTACCGAGAATTTATCGAGGCGTACTGTGTAAAAATTTGGATATTTTTACTATTATTTTTATTTTTTGAAATACAGTTACACACAGATAAAATAAAGTAAAAAAAATGTTTTTGCTTAAACTTTAGATTTACTTAGATTATTATAAGTGAAAAATTGTTTATAGTAAAATTAAAATTTATTGAAGTCTACTGAAAAATGAATAGAAAAAGAAACATTGCTCAGGAGTGCTGTGTTTTCAATGAAGAGTGCAAAACTAAATATTTTTTTACGTAATTGAAAAATAAAGCTATCTGTCTCATTTGTAAGGAAAGTCTGGCAGTGCTTAGAGAATATAATATTAAGAGACATTTCACCACTAAACACCCTGCATATGGATCCGACTTAACTCCTACAGCCAGAAAGAGCACTGCTACCAAGCTAGCCGAAAATTTATCCCGACAAGGAAATACTTTCGTCAAAAAATGCAGAACAAGAAGCTGTTACAAAGGTTAGTTTTATTATTGCTCAAAAACTTGCAAAAAAAAATAAACCATTTTCAGATGGAGAATTTATTAAAGTATGATTGCGGCAAGTGGTATCATATGTCCTGAAATTAAAAAGAAATTTGAGAATGTGATCTTATCACGATGAACCATAGCGCGACGAATTGAATGTATCAACGATGATTTAAATCAGCAACTATTGGATGTATTACAATCAGCAATATGGTGCTCGATTGCTCTTGATGAGAGCACTGATCAAAAGGATATTCCACAATTAGTAATTTTCATCCGTGCATGTAACGCTAATTTTGAAATCGTTGAAGAACTATTGACAATGGAGCCATTGAAAGGCCAAACAACTGGAGCTGACATCTTCGAAAAAGTTGAAAATAGATTAGCAAAATATAACTTGTCATGGAGTAAAATTATAAGTATTACAACTGATGGAGCGCCAAGCTTAACAGGCCCAAACATTGGACTATTGAAGAGAATTCAGGACAAAGTTCAGCAATATCATCCAAATCACCATATTATACTAATACACTGTATTATTCAACAACAGGTATTGTGCAAAAAAGTGCTAAACTCGGAACACGTTACAGTTACTGTAATTATATTAATTAATTATATTCCATCAAGGGGTCTTAATCATAGACAATTTATTAGTTTTCTGCAAGATATTGAATCGGAATATGCAGACGTCCTCTACCATAGTAGAGTCCGATGATTAAGCTTGGGTAAGGTCTTACTTCGAGTATGGAACCATAAAGATGACTTTTTTGGAAATGAAAAATAATAATGATTTTCTACAATTGACAGGTTCCGATTGGCTTTTAGATTTTGCTTTTACCCTCGATATTATCACAGACCTCAATGTATTTAATACTTCATTGCAAGGAAAAAATTTGTATGCGCACGATATGGTACTTCACCTGAATTCATTACAATTGAAGTTACGACTTTTTCCTCAGAATCTATCAAATAAAAATTTGGATCACTTCACAGCTTTGTAAACCATTACTAATATACCTGAGAATAAATTTAATGAGTACAGTTGCACCATAAGAGTTTTAAATGAAGAATTCAATCGCAGATTTGGTGATTTTCGTAAACTTGAAAAAAGTTTGTCAATAGTCAGGGATCCATTTTGTGTTGAAATTGATAGCGTTCCAAGTGGCCTGCAGTTAGAAATGATTGAGTTGCAATGTAATCCAGCACTTAAGGAATTACATCGTGGAGAAGACATTTGTAAATTTTATTGCTCTCTTGATTCGGAAAAGTACGCAAACATTCGAGATTTTGCCAGTAAAATGCTAGTTATTTTTGCTTCTAAATATATTTCTGAACAAACGTTTTCTATAATGAACATCAATAAAAACTGGATACGAGCATCTATCACAGACGGGCACTTGGAAGCAGAATTAAAGATTTCAGCTACAAAATTTGAAGCAGATGTGGAGAAAATGATGGCAGCCTCCAAACAATTACATTTATCTCATTAAAATCACTAATTGTTTCACTTTATTATTAATATTTTAATGTTTCACTTCCATTAATAAAGAATTACATTATTTTTTTATACAAGTATATATATGTATTTTTATTGGCGGCCCCTCATTCGAATTTAGTTTTGCATGCGGCCCTAGATCTTAAAAGTTTGCCCAGGCCTAATAACACATGGTAATAATTCAAAAAAAGGAATGTAATCGTTTATTAAAAAATATTTTGTTTTTAATTTATAAAATATTATGCATAATATGTTTTATGGTAAAATTCTTAGCCTTTTATTCTTAAATAACGAAGTGTTAAATAAAAACGGAAATAGAAAAGAGCCCTCGTGTATCAAATTTAAAGTTTCTATCTTTATGACTTTAGAAGATAAGCTTTTTAATTTTGGGATTTCTTAGGAAGCACCTGAAACACCACTGAAATTAAGTCTAAATTTCGGGGACACAAAGGGAATAGGAAATATATTATTTGGCTTCGAAATTATACTCGTTCGGCCTCAAATCGATCAAAAGCTTCTAGAATCTAACTCATTGCCCAAACTCGACCAGAACCAATTCCCATGGTACTTTCATAACTAGTAACCTAGGGTTTAAATTGCATCAAAATAGAATTACCTTGAATTTTATAAAGGTTCCAGAACCCGGAACCATGGCACGATTTCGCCCATATACAGGCCCAATCATACTTTCAATACTAGTTAATCCTTGTACACAATTTGAACGTTCTATCTTAATTTAAAGTTACTATTTCTATTAATTTCGATGATAAGCTTTTAAACCTTGCGGAGTCTAAGAGAGGTACTGAACCACCACTCCATTTGATCCAAAATTAGGAAGACGCGCACGAAATAGTAAAGAGCACCCATGTGTCAAATTTGAAGCTTTTACATTTGTTTCAAGTTACCATCTTTATTAATTTCGAAAATTGCTTTAAGGTCTTCGGAACTGAGTGGCTGGTCCCCGACCCACTACTTCAATTGGGCCTAAATTTTAAGGACAGTAAGGAAATCGAAAGCGACACCTAAATACCAAATTTGGAAGTCTATCTTCATTGGTTTCGGAATTATGCTATTTTGGCCTAAATTTTATCAAAAAGTTCTAAGTTCCGATCCCATTGTCCAATCCTCACTGTACGCAATCACCGCCGTAATTTCATTACCAGTAACCTACAGCATAAATTTCATGAAGATAGTGTCATTAGTTGTTGAGTTATCGTGATTTTTTATATATGTTCGTTAGCTCTGAAACCGATTAAAAGGTCCAGAATCCGAACCCATGGGCCGATTTCTCCCATATGCAATCCCCGCCGTACTTTAAGTCCTAGTAACCTACAGTTAAAATTTTATTAGGATAGCTCTATTAAGTTTTGAGTTATCTTGCCTACGGACGGACAGACGGACATGGCTATATCGACTCAGGAGGTCATGCTGATCTCAAATATATATACTTTTCCATATCTAGTTCGCTTCTTTTAGGTAGTTACAAACACCATACCAAAGTTAATATACCCCTTTACCTATTCCATAGGTGTAGGGTATAACAAAGACTTACAAAAAAATGTAAACATGGAAAATGTTATGTTATTTAAATTATAACTATTTATTATTATTACTATCATTATAACTATTTAAATATAGGGCTTTTTCGATTTTGAGGTGCTGTAGCTCCATGACGGGTGAGGCTACAGAAAAAAGTTTTAACATTAAATTATTTTTATCGCAATACTTACCAGTTAAATTTTTATTTAGTCGTAGTTACAAATGGGACAGAAGGACGGCCAGACAATAGTTTGACCGATTTATTACTTCGCTGTTTTTAAAAATAGGGGTAATAATAGAGGTTTTCAGAGAATCTGGGAAAGAGCTTGTTTTTTTTTTTTTTTTTTTTTTTTTACGAGGGAATGGAAAGCTCGAAAGCCACCCATTGAAACTGTGCGGTGTTTCGCTGGGTAGTGTATGATTTTAACCCACCAAAACCACACCCTTTTTGAACCAAACTTTAGGAGGGAACCTGTAATACAAATGTACAGTTTGGTTACAGGGATGAGGATATGGAAGGATTTAGGATGATGGTGGAAGTTATTTGGAATATCTGGATTATGGGGGATGGGGAAAATTGGATGGGATATTTAGAAGAAAGATGTTAATGTTCTTCTTAAATTTGGTTAAATCGTACATATATACATTATCAACTTTGGGGAACACATTTGGTGGAAGATGGTTCCATAAACGAGATGAGCGCATGACAAACGAATTTCCATAAGCCGTGTTACGCCATCTGGCTAGTTCAACTATGTAGGGATGAGCATCTGTTGACCTCCTTGTTTCCCGTTGGAAAATCTTGAATGGAGGCATAAGTTGTTTGATTTCGTGACCCAACAGTGCGACGATGGCTGAGTGGAGTGAGCGTTGAGGTAACACTGGGATCATTTATAAGACGAATAGCTCTATTTTGCACTTTATCAAGATATCCCAGCGCCGTAATGGGAGCACCAGCCCAAATATGTGCATTATACTCCATTTTCGGCCTGATATAAGTTTTATAGATGTTAAGGAGATCAGAGGGTGAGAAGTAAGTTTTGCAGCGATACAAGAAACCCAAACATTTAGCAGCGTCCTTAGCTACTCCAAAAATATGATTTGACCAAGTCAATTTTTGGTTTAGCTCAATCCCCAAAATGTTCAAGTCTTCCGAATGGTGCAAAGCCTCTCCTTGAAAAGTAAGGTTCGGAATAGTTGCAGCTATTTTTCGCGAGACTAGACAGCATTGGGTTTTTTTGGTGTTAAACTCAACTCTGTTGATTTCACCCCATTTTTGGATTTTAATTAAATCTTTGTTTAATTCACTTATAGTGAAATTTTTTGCTGTTGAATTAATTTTTAATTGTTGAATTTTACTAATACTATAGGTCTAATTGCTAAAGTAACGTTTTACAAATTTGGTGGAGATGCTGTCATATCCTGTGGCTGCACCCGATTTTAGCATAGTATAGTAATATCCTTACTCACTTCTTATGTAGTATGTTGTAGATGTTAAATGAAAGCCATAAGTAATATTTGGTCTAGAGTTTTGATCGCATTCATGACCTATTGAACCAGACTGACAAATTTACCTCATCAGTGACATTTGCAAAGTAATTATTCAAGTTTTTGGCAACATTTTTATCAAAAATTTTAATATTACATTTAATACTTTTAATGTTTGATTGAGAAAGAGGAGAACTCTTATTAAACAATATTTTCTTATAAACATTCCATATTCTTTACTGTTAAAGGTGTCTTTTTCTATTACGTCAGAACAAAATTTTATTTAACCTTTAATAATTTTTCGACTTCAAGTTTGCATTGTTCGTACAAATTTTTCACATGTATATTTTTTTTTCAGGATATTTTTTTCCAATTTGACATAGAAATCATGCGTTTTCATTTTAGCTAATATTTCATTTGTCATCCATTCATGTTTTTCATTTTTATCTCTTACTGGTACATTTTTCATATTTTTTGTTTTTTCTTTATTATTTAATTTATATTTTAACTAAACTTAAAAAAAGATATTATGAGTAATATAAACAAGTGATGAAAAAAACCAAGGGTTTTTAAAAAGCACATTTTCAAAACTATATAGGGTTTCTTACTGAGTATGTTATCATTTATTTTTGAAAAAATATATATAAAAATAAATGATAATAGGTATTATATTGAAGACCTAGTAGCTCTTCAATGGGGAAGGTTCCCAAAATTTTTGGTTAGCAAACTTATGATGGATCTGCCCACCTCCCTTCTGACAGCACCTTTCAATTTTTTTAGGTTCTAGGAAATCAATTGTGAACTCCACCAAAATTTGTAGTTTTATCTAGAATTTTATTATCTAAGCAAAAATGGTTAAAACTAAGAGACAATTTCTTCCTTTCAAGTTACAGGTGTTTAAAATTAATTTTCAGGTCCTTATACCTCCTGAACAGGGGACGTGACAAAAAAATTTTTTTAACTGAATCCTACTAATTTTTGAAGGTTTAACTTCTCCCAAGGTCTAATTTCAAGACCCTAGCTTGAATCGTTTAGAAGATATGTGTCACCAAAACTTTTCCAAAAATTCAGTTTTGCATAATGGTAAATTTTATTACCGTATGGCAACCATAAGCATTTGCCTTTTAAAAATTTCTAAATTTTATAAAACCACCTATTTTGTGCCGTTTTCAGATTTAAAATACACCAGCTAACAGAACTCTTTTTATAATTATTTAAAAAAAGGGGTTTTTCAAATTTTGGAGGGCTGTAGCTCCTTAACGGGGCTACAGAAAAAAGTTTTGACACCTTCAATTCTTGTATTTTTACTTTAAATTCTAGTTCTTTTAATTTTAATATAAAGGTAGGATCATTAATTGCCAGATCATTCAGAATTGCATTCTTCAATTCTACTTCACCACTTTTGGAGTACTTAAGAGCTGGGTAAATGAATAATTCAGGCCTCAATATTGATCCTTGTATTACACCCTTTTTCATTAATCCCGTGCTAGTTTAAGTATTTCCTATACGAACGCAACGGGATCTTTGAGTTAGGTATGATTCAAAAAATATTAGCTGACATTCGGAAATATTGAGACATGAAAACTTATGAAGTAGAATTGAGTGGTCCACGCAATTAATGTTCATCACTGAAAAGGCACCCAGTAAACCTACTTGCATCAACACTTTTCGTTACATAATCACTTAATCACAAAGGCATGCTGAAGTTGTATTTGAATTTTCCTCAAATCCATACTGCTCAGAATGTAGGATATTGTTATTTGTCATAAGGTTAGTAAGTGTTTTTTTAACTACTTTCTTGAAAACTTTTGAAAACGAGGACAGAACTGAGATAGGCCTATAGTTCAAGGGATATGTCTTGTCCCAGTCTTTTATATTTGCGTGACCATAGCTTATTTTAGTATGTACATAAATGTACTGGTTTCAAAAGAATGATTTACAAACCTAACCAAGATCGGCACTAGCCAATCAGCACTTTTCTTGACAAATTTGTTAGATATGCGGTCATGACCAGTTGCAGCACATGATTCCAGGGAGGTAATTATTTCGTTAATTTCTACCAAGGTTGTTGGAGTTAAGTTAAAATTCGAGTGAATATACCGATGGAAACTATTTCTTTTTATATTTTAAAGGGTTTTTAGGATTGTGGGTTGTTATTTAGGAATTTAAGGTTATGGGGGATGGGAAAACTTTGGAGGGATATTTAGGAGAAAGATGTTAATATTCTTCTTGAATTTAATTAAGTCGTACACACACGAATTACAAAATTTAGGAAACACATTGGATGGAATGTGATTCCACAATCTCGACAAGGACAACATAACAAACGAATTTCCAATAGCCGTGTTTCACCATCTTAACAGTTCGAAGCAGTAGGGATGAGCATCTGTTGCGCTCTTTGTTTCACGTTGGAAAACTTTGAGTGGCGGCATTAATGGTTTTATTTCCTTAGAGTAGGTGTTCTTCCCCACTAGGTATCTATAAAACAGGGTAAGTGACCAGACTGTGCGCTGATGGCTAAGCGGAGTGAGCGTTGAGGTAACACTGGGATCATTTATAAGACAAATAGCTCTGTTTTGCACTTTAACAAGATATCGCAGCGCCGATTGGGGAGTATAATATGCATACTCCATTTTTGGTCTAATATATGTTTTATAGATATTAAGGAGATTTAATTGAGAAAAGTAAGTTTTACAGCAATACAAAAAACCCAAACATCTAGCTGCATCTTTACCTATACCAAAAATGTGATTTGTATCATCATTGTGAATGACTAAGATAATGATAGTCGATACTTCCGACAGGTATATTAACCCATATGTTACGGTTAAAAACATTTGGTTCATAACCTGCTAGATTGCGCGTTCAAAGATGTCTTTGTTATCATGTTTGACAACTTTTATAGTACTTTTCGTATTTTGCAGATAGGTGTTGGTCATTTATACAGCCCAAAGTTTCTTCGGATTCTTCGGATCATTTGAAATTTGCTCAGAGTAAAAAGTTTATTTTGCCTTCCAAATCACTATTTTGACTCTATCTCTATAAATTTAATACAAATTTGCAATGCGTGTGTTTTCGGTGTATTTTTTCTTGAATTTATTGTAAGAATCCCTAACTTTCATCATTTGAATAATTTCAGCCGTAATCCAAATATTTTTAATACGTGTTTACTTTTTGATTAACAGAGTTAGAGCACGGACAGTTTAGCCTAAAGCTTAGTGAAAGCCTAGCGTATCCCAGATTTCGCCTTAGGCAAGATCGTCATAATTTAGAAATGTTTTTGAATCATTAACGGTCTCTCCGATTGTACGCTAATGAGTACCATTTGGTGATTAGACAATTGCGTATAAGCTTATTTGGTGTTTATTTATTTATTTGTTTAATTCAAACAATTTTACACTAATAATTTACCTGTGAATAAGAAAAATTATATAAAATAATCTTTGATTTTTTAAATCATAACTTTTAATAATTTAGAATTTGTGGTATATTTTTTTAAAAATTAAATTTCTAATTTGATTTAAAAGACTAAAATAGTCATTTTTTTAATAAATAAAAATTTCAATTGTTAAAAGAACTAAGATCATAAAAAGTAAAAATTCATAAAAAAAAAAATTTTTTTTAACTGTATAGTTTAAAATAACTCTCATCTTTCTCTTCTTTTGAAGATATTATTATAATCATTCTTAAATATCATGTAAAAAAAAAAAACTATTTTTGCTGAAGTGAATATATACAACAACAACAACAAATAGTGAGAGAAAACTGCATCAGTGATCATCATTAATTTCTCTCGCTCAAAAAATGATTCTATTATGTTCACCGCTGCAATATGTCATTTCACATAAAGTGTGTTGGCTTATCAACTTATGATATAAATTTATTAGAAACCAATAAATATATTTTTTTAATGTGTGAAGAGTGCAAAGATAGATATAATAAAATAAAATCTATTGAAGTGCATGTTGAAGCTATGTTAGAAAGTATCGATGAAATTAAAAATTGTATTAGTGAGCAAAAAGGTAATTGGAATGAGATAAAGCAAAATTTTAAAGAAATAAATGAGATCGATAAAGAAACTGTCAATCACATTGAAAAGGTATGTAATAATAATAATATGAAAACAACATCTTATGCTGAAATTGCAAAAAAATTACCAAATGTAATTATAAAACCAAAAATTATGCAAGATAATAAAAAAACTAAGACGATAATCTAAATATTGTAGAGAATGAATTAGCTGTGTCTTCTTTACTTAGTGCAAAAGGTGGTATTGTAGTAGTTTCATGTGAAAATCAGGAATCTATAGAAAAACTAAAAAAATTGGCTGAAGAAAAAATGAAAGAATCATATGAAATTAAAGTTAATAATGGTAGAAAACCAAGAATAAAAATTCTCGGCATTTCTGAAGAAATGAATAAAGATGAATTAATTAAAAAACTTAAGAACCAAAATGAAATACCAAAAAACACTTAATTAGAAGTAAAAGTTTTTTATAAAAATAAATTTAAGTTGAACCCATATGTTGCAGTTATAGAAGTAGATTTAGAGTCTTTTAATAAAATTATGAAAGTGGGAAAAGTTAAAATTGGCTGGGATATTTGTAAAATAATGCATAGTATTTTTGTTAAAAGATGTTATAAATGTATGGGGTTTGGTCATGAAGCGGCAAAATGTACTGCCAAAAATAAAATATGTGCTAATTGTGCAAATGAATATGTAAAGGGTCATAAGTGTAATCCAAATGAACTAAAATGTTGTAATTGTGTAAATGTAAATATAGAAAATAGTCTTTATCTAGATACAAATCATAATGCCCTAGATAAAAACTGTAATGTGTATAAGAAAAAAATTGAATTAGAAAGGAAAAAAATATTCTAGCAACCAATATATGAAGAAAGGAGTATTATTATGGCAAAACTGCTATACTTAAACGTACAAGGAGTAATAAATAATTTTAAAGAATTAGAATGTATAATTGAAAATTAATTTTTTGAGTTTATTTGTTTGACAAAAACTCATCTAATCGAAGAAGATGAAGATAACTTAGTACAAATAGATGGCTATAATATAATAAGAGTTGACTCAAACTCAAGACATACAGGTGGTGTTTTATGTTATGTTAGCATGTCTTGGAATTATGAAGTTATTAAATGAATTTGTATTGGATTAAATTTGTGGTGTTTAATTTTATCAGTATATATGAAATCAATAGTAATTTACCTAGTCATAGTATATAAATCGCCTAATCAGGCATACACTTTAAATGAATTTTATGATAGTTTTAGTAGAATAATGGATGAATTGACCGAATTAAATTATGATGTATTAATTGTTGGTGATTCTAATATTGATTGGTTGAATAATTAAAAATGTTAGAAATACTAAGTGATGCAGAATTCAAGCAAATGCTAAATCAACCAACCAGAATTACCATGAACAGCAGTACACTAATAGATTTTATAATTACAAATAATTCCAATAAAATCACAACAAAAATTGATAATTCGTTAAAAGTAAGTGATCACGAAAATATTATGGTCGAAATTGAAGTACTGCATAGCTTAAACGATGAAGTTAAAAGTAAAAAAATTTTAAAATATAATAAAATTACATTTAGAAATAGTATTATTAGAAGCCCACTATCTATGCTACATTTTGCATAATGCGATAAAAAAGCGAGCATCTTTAGTGAAAGTTTGTCATAGCAAGCAATTTTATTATAACGAAGCATATAAAAAACAGAAATAATATGTTGTTTTCAAATGAATTAAGGGATATGAAGCATAATAACATTGTTCAATATCGAAAAGCCAAATGGTCAAATACTGAGCTAGATTGGGAAAGGTATATGCAACTAAGGAATAATTACAAAAAAAAGATTGAAAATAAAAGAAATAAATTTCTAATTAATAAAGTTAAGAACGCCAATGATCAAAAATCAATGTGGAAAATAATAAAATCGTATGTTTTAAAGAGTAACACGTTTAGCGAGGTAAATGAAATTGAATTTAATAATAGGAAATATTTCGATAAGGTAACCATAGCAAATAAATTTAATGAATTTTATATTCATAGCATAATTGAAATTAATGCAAATATTCCAAATAGTGAATTTAAAAATTTAGTAAATAGAAATGAAAATGCATTTTCATTTGAATTAATAACTTTAAGTAAATTAAAATACATTATTAAAAGCATACAAGCATAATAAAAGAGATGTAAATTTTATAAATAAGAGAATAATTTTAGATAATTTTGATATCATTAGAGGAAATCTATTAGATATAATTTACAACTCACTAGCTACAGGTAAATACCCTGAAAATTGAAAGGAAACAACAGTAATCCCGATAGAAAAGGTTAAAAATACTATAAAATGTAATGAATTTCGGCCGATTTATATGATCGTATGCGAGGCAAAAATGTTAGAGAAAATAGTGAATATACAATTAAAAAATTTCTTAGAAAAACATCAACTAATCTCTGAAAATCAGTCAGATTTCCGCAAAAATCACAGTGGTGAAACCTTATTAAATCTGGTAGTGAGCAATTGGAAAGTCTCCATACATAACAAAAAAACCATAATTGCTGTATTTGTTGAAACGAGCATTTGAAACAGTAGACAAACATATTTTAATGAAAGAACTTGAAAAATATGGAATACGAGCAAAAGAATATAAATGGTTTGATTCATATATAAATAATAGAATTCAGAGAACAAAATTTAAAAATCATTTCTTTGAATCTAAAAAGGTTCCCACAAGGTTTTCACAAGGAACCATTTTAGGAGTCTTATTGTTTTTATTATTTATTAATGACACAGAAAAAGTGGTTGAGTTTGGTAAAATAGTACTTTTTGCGAACGACGCATTAATTTATATAGAGGATGAAAATGTTAATCAATGTGTTAATAAAATAAACGCAGATTTAAGTAACATCAATAGCTGGTTTGAAGAAAATAAACTGAGCCTAAATATTCAGAAAACTAAGGCAATGGTGTTTAATGGTGTCTTAAATAATTCTATTTCAATCGATGGTACAATTTTGGAAACGGTCAATGAAATAAAATATTTAGGTTTAATTATTGACAGAAAGTTAAATTTTACCAAACATATTGACTTCATGTGCAAAAAAATCGCAAAAAAACTATCATTTATGTATCGGATTAGAAACAAATTTTCTTTATGCAGTGCAATAAATATTTTTAACACGATGTAAAGCCACATTTCGAGTATTGCTCAACCGTTATTGCGTTCTCATCCAATTTAATTTTAGAAAGACTACAAAAGCTTCAAAATCGGGGAATGCGTATAATTTTGAAAAGTAGCAGATATACATCGATTAACTACATGCTCATAACGCAATTCATTCTGTGAATTGGTTCATTACACCCATGATTAGTTCTGTGATGTGTGGTAATGAATAGGTTAGAAGATCTAAGATGGGATATTGTGTTAAAATTAATTTTGTTTGAAATCTCAGGGGACTTTATGTTTCCTTTTATTATTTCAGTTAGAAAAACAAAATTAGTTGCCTCCCTTTTAAGCTTAAGAGTATTTAGTTCAATTAATTTTAATCTGTTTTCATTTTCATTTTTCTCTTTTCCACGTAAATTTCTTAAAACAAAGCGAAGAAAGTTTTTTTGAATCGATTCAATTCTATTAACATAAATTTGATAGAAAGGTGACCATAATTGGCAGGCATACTCTAAGTTAGGCCTGACGAGACTTGTATAAAGAGATTTAAGAGTATAGGGATCTTTAGTTATATGTAGATAATAATGATTCAATATCATATAGTTCTTCCGTAAACTTTGAATATAGAAGTAAATACTCATAATATTTAAATTTCTTTTGCAACTTGTTATTATATTTTGTACTGACCCTGTACTATGATTCATTCTCATCTCATCTTCAATACCGATCATACCCGTTATTATTTAGAAAATAATAACGCAATATAAATTTGACATGTGGACAGAATAAATGGAGAAGTGAAACAAAAACAATTTAGTAATATTTGGAATTTCGTGTATATGTTTTGTATTAAAATTTATTATAAATTTGAATTTGGATAGATGTTTAATATTTCGATAAAAATTTAAATAGTTATTAAAAATTAAGTAAATCATAGTTATATATTCATTTGAATTTATGTTTTATAAATACATGTTATGTAATATTGTGTTACAATTCAAAGAATTAATAAAAATAAAAGATGGATTATCTCAGCGGTTCTCAAACTTTTTGAGCTGCGGAGCCCTCCAAAATCATAAATTTTTTTACGGAACCCCAGTGGTTCACTAATGACTAATTGCATGTATATCCCAATCGACGATGTAAATTCTTCTGGCTTTTTCTGAACTATGAATGGGTTTCTAATCCATGTGTAATTTTTAAGGTTTTCATTCTGCTCATCAGGAAAATACGTTTTTACTGTGCTCAGTATGTCTTCCAAATGTTGACAAATTTCATCACACAACACAAAGTAGTCGCTTTCTGCAATGTCGCCATTATTTTCATCGAAGAATTCTTTAAGTATTGTGAAGCTATCTAGCTCACGAGAGCGAATGCAAATGATCGAAAACTCCAATTTTTTTTTAAAAGCTTGAATCTTATCATTGGCTGTGAACACTGTTACTTGCTTATCTTGAAGTGACATATTCACTTTTTTTATCTCTGAAAAAATATCAGCCACAGTTTATCTGTCAGTTTTTCCTGTAAATCCATTCTGTTCTCTATGAAAAAAGTGCCCAATTTGGAACGGAGCTCGAATAGTCGAACAAGGACTTTCCCTCGAGACAACCACCGTACTTCGGTAAGGAGCAATAAAGCTTTATGTATGCTGCCCATATCTTCGCAAAGAATCTTGAAAAGCCGTGTTTGCAGGGGTCGCGACTTAATAAAATTTATGATCTTTATAGACTCGTCAAGGACATTTTTCAATAACATTGGTATTTTTTTTTACTGCAAGTGCTTGGCGGTGAAGCATGCAATGGCTATTGGTGCAGTTTGGTGATTTTTGATCTTAGCAACAGCGCCCGCAGTTTTTCTACCATTGCCTTTGCACCATCAGTGCAGATATCAACACAATTTTTCCAATCTAAACCATGAGTCTTAAAAAAATTATTCACGATATTAAATATTTCGGCACCAGTTATGTTATTTGGCAATGGTTCACACAAAAGAAGATCCTCTTCAAGCAAATTTAGGTGCTGATATCGGACAAAAACAAGCAAGACTGCAAGTCCAGCTACATCTGTGAACCATTGAACCATATTCGTCCATTTGTAGAGAAAAATTACAATACTTCAGACGAAATATCAATTGAGACTTCACGTCGGCAGCTAAATCATTAATTCGACGAGCTATCGTGTCATTGGATAGCGGCACATTTGTGATTTATTTTGCCAACTTTTCATCAAACATACATTTAGTTATATCGACTGCACAAGGCTTGATCAATGTCTCAGCTATTGTATGAGCTTCGCCTGCCAGTGCAATACGATAACTAACAATGTAAGATTGTTCAGTGGCCTTCTTATTTCTAGTTTTAAAAGTTGAAACAAATAGGCTTTGGCGGTTTAACAGTTCATCACGCATACGAATAAAATAATCAACTTTCTTATGTTTAAACTCTGGATGTACGGTTTCCAAATGACGATGCATTTTAGCGGGCACCATAGCACTATTTGTAAAAAGCTTGCCGCATAAGACACATTGAGGCACATTATTAGCATCTATAAAACCAAGAGATAAATAGCTTTCATCATATCTCCGTTTCTTAGTGGCAGGCTCACGTAATGCACTCGCATTGGGAGCAGATTCCTAATTTTCTAGATCTATGCAAGTTTCCACTATTATGATATTTTTGGATGTAGACGGTTCAGGTGATTGCTGAGATCTTGTGTCTTTCGACGTACCTTTTATTAGCCAACGATCCATCCTTTATAACGTATATACAAGTAGTATAATTTATAGCAATAAATAAAATAAAACTCGGCTAACATATATAAAAAATTAAAAGAAATATATAAAATATAGCTACCCTAATATTGTTCAACTTCACTTGAAATAATTTTTTTACTAAAATTCAGTAAAAAACTATGATTTTTAATAAAAATTAAAATATAATGTCACACGTATACTTAAGACAACTGTTACAGTTTTAATGATTTTGTATTGTAACGAATACTCAAATCGTAACAACTATAATTGACCAATTGCATAACTTACACACTGTACTGTTGGTTATCTAGTAGGCGTAGCACACTATATTGAGTTAACAGTTATATATTTTTTTAGTTCAAATTAAGTAAATCTGAATATTTCAAAACAACAAATTAATTTCATATATGAATTAATAATAATTAAAAGTTAATTTTTTTAAAATTATAATTTAATTTTTAGGTGGTTTAAATTTATATTTTTATTTCAAATTTGATTATGGGATCCGCGGAGCCCTTTGAGTTAGCTCGCGGATCCCCAGGGCTCCGCGGAGCACACTTTGAGAAACGCTGGATTATCTAATTAAACGCTCATTCAGCGTTGTATTGTTTTTATGGTTAATGCAATGATAAAAATTTATAACGAAAGGTTTTGTAATGAAATTTAGCTTAAGCATAAGTTTGAACAGATGTGAAAATAAAAAAATGAATTAAATATTTCCTTGAAATTGTGTTATGTAAATTACACATTATGGTTTTGTTCTAGACAGATTCTAAAAATCGTTGAAGAAATAATTGAAAGTTTATTTGATATTATGTTAGGTTTATGTTTGATATTGTGGTTACAATTTTTAGAGGAGGAGGAGATTATAGTTGCTATATAAACGTTGACAAGTATTACCTATGTATTAAATAAATAAAACTATTATATATTAAATAAATAAGAATTTCATATATTGCAATGAAACTTTTTGACAGAAAACACAAAATATTTGTTAATTTAAATTTAATTATAAAAAAAATTAATAAAAAAATAGATGAATTAAAAAAAAAAAAATTCAAAAAAAAAAAATATGCTCTGAGCGAAATTCGAACCCACACTTTTCAATTAAAAGGCCGACGTCGTAGCCATTAAGCCATGAAAATTTTTATAGTTACTATGGTATCAATTGTATTGTTTTGAAAAACCGTTTTGAATTTTATTATAATCGTGTCATTCTCATTCTATTGTTGGTATTGTTTAGACGTGCTTTTATAATATTGTTAAAACGTTAATATTGTTAAAACTCTATACATAAATTATATCATAATTAAGTCTGCCAGTGTCAAATTGTTTTTATTTTTTTTGTTTTGTTTTTTTTTTTTATTATTTGATCTGCTTAACTAATTAATGTTCTAAGTGGGATAAGTTCATTCAAAATAACTTTACCATATAATAAAAACAATCAGATATAATTGTATAAAGAAACTGTTTTACAAATAACTAAATTAGTTTACCTTAATAAAAAAAAAAAAAAAATAAATAAATAAATGTCTTTCAAAAATATGATTCAATTAAATGAGGTCAAATGCTCTTTTATTACGTGTAATAATAATGATCATAAACTTAAAATGCAAAAGATTTTGCAAAAAAAGATTTCATGGTACTTGTGTTGGTCTAGAAAAAATTGGCACCTTTCTAGGCTTTGTAATAGTTTTACATGTGATGATTGCCTCAATATTCATGATCTTCTAACGAGTATTAATAATAAAAATCTGTCAAGCTTGGTTGTGCTTAAAGATGATTAAATGGAAGTTTTAAACAAAGCAATTAAAGTAATTGATAACACAAATAATGTTTTGCTTGATTTATGTCACCGTATTGATGATAGTCAGTTATTAGATGGTGTTTCAATCAATAAAACCAACAATTTTGGTTATTAATTCAAGAAAGATGTGTAACTTAACTTAACTGAAATTTAATCATTAATTTCTAGTTAAATTAATAAAAATTGTGAAAAACAATTAGGTGATAATCATAAAACTATTACATCTCAATTGGGCACAGTTATAAGTTATCTGAAGGAGATAAAAAAATGTCAAGATGAATCTGTCGTTAAGAAATATGATTCATCAAGCAGCATTTTAATGAAAAAATTTTCAATAAAAACCTTAACACATTCAAAACAAAACAAAGATAATTGTAGATGTATTGATTTCAAATCACAACTTGAATCAATTAAATTAAATCACATCTAACAAAAAATTCACTGTAGCATTTTATCGTAATTTGAATAACAAGTTTTATGTAATCAACTGCTTTTGCACAAAAATTATGCAAGACCAAAATGATCTTAAGCTAAACAAAATTAGCTCCGATGTAATTAAGGAATGCATCAGTGATGTAAATTTAGACGAAGATGTTAGGCAGCCAATCCTTAAGTTTGGTATCATTTGGTTAGCTGAGGAGTGGAATAAACGTGTAGGAAAGTTGGAACGTAAAAATAAAGAACGAGAAAAAGATAAAAAAAAAAAAAATGGTAAAGCTTTTCTTAAGTAATTGTATATAAAAGGGGCATATGAATCAGTAAATACTGAAATATAAAGGTTGTCAGCTTTCTTCATAAACAATTTCAATATAACTGTGTTAAATTGTAAAAATTTGACACCTAAATACTTGATCGGCAAAAAGAAAAAATTCAAATGTTTCAAATTAGCAACAAGACCTGACGACTTCAATTTCCTGCTAAATAATAATTCAAAAAAAATGGGCATCATCTAACCTAACAATAGAGAAATAGAATGACGTTACTTCAAAGCGTAAGGACGCAAAGCTGAAAAAAATTAAGAATAATAATAATAACAATAATAAAAATATCAAATGTAATATTCCTATTAATACTAAAGACACTGTTAAAAATACTTTAAGTACAAAATCTCAAAGCCAAAAACACATCAATGAAATTTATAAAAAGGACACAATATACACTGAATCATATAGTACAAATATTCTAATGAATTTATTAATCAAAAAACTCAAATGAAGAATACACTCCCATGCAAATAAACCACAACACCAACTCTCAACCCAAATCTCAAAATGCATCATCTTCATATTGTTCCACGTTCCAATCTCAGAATTCTTCTGGGACTCCTATTCCATCTTTGATGGACCCGTTGATTCCTATCGTTAAGATGATGCAACAAGCGTCATTATCAAACGATAATAGATATCTTCTTACTCGGTAAAGAGATCGTCAAATTTTTGATAATGTTAGACTTTTCTTGGCCTATCTCCATGATAAACCAAATTC
Organism: Dolichopus griseipennis; assembly: GCA_963082915.1. Lineage (NCBI taxonomy): Eukaryota > Metazoa > Arthropoda > Insecta > Diptera > Dolichopodidae > Dolichopus > Dolichopus griseipennis. The sequence goes on from OY720441.1 coordinate 225,833,689, forward strand.
AGTTTGCATTAATGGGAAAACTAATGCATATCTCTACATTTCACTCTTTTTTTAACCGCTTTAAGGCAACTTTTGGTATTACTCCTGAGCAGACTAATTTTGATATCCAGTCCTATGCTTTTCAAGTATCATCAGAGCGAATTAATCATTTACAACGCACACGGGAAACCACGATGAATTTTTTCGTCCCTTACAGAGCCATAAAAAATAATTATAACCTTGTGCCAATTAAATTATTTAATAAAAAAATTACCGATAAATTAATTAATTTTTCAATGTATTATCAAAATGTTCGGGGTTTTAGAACAAAAACCAAGACTCTCTTTTCAAACGCAACCATTTTAAATTTTGATTGCTTTATTTTAACTGAAACTTGGTTGTGTCCTTCTATAACTAATTTAGAACTATTTGATTCCACGTGTCTATAGAAAAGATATATACTCTTCAAATTAGCCAAATAATGGAATTACACCTAAAGGAGGTGGCGTTCTCGGTGAAACTTCCGGAAAGGGGTTGTGAGCTATCAAGATGACGTCATCACATAACGGTACTAAATATCTCAAAGTTTTCGAATATATATACCATTATTGGCGATGGCGCCATCTAGTGGTCGAAAAATGCATTACAAAATGTTCCTAAGATTTTGTAGCATTTTTATTAAAATGTTATATTTTTCCTGTTAGTCCATAAACTGGAACCAACATCTTACACTATTGTAGGGCATGATATTGTCTTTCATAAACATCTTGTTTCATCTGGATCGGTGCTACCATTTTTGAGATATTGCAATTTAAAGTGAAAATTTAAAAAAAAAAAAAAAAAAAAATCAAACTTTCAAAAAAACTACTATAACTGTGAAATTTTCAAAAACACCCTATATTATTATAATACCATTAGAAAGGTCTCTTAAAACTCTTTCCAACGGTATATAATAAGTATGGCATATGTTGACAAATAGCCCCACCAGAGAACATAAATGCAAAAATGACGCAACAATTTTATTAAAAAATACATTTTCATACTTTATTTGTCATAAATTTATTTTGCCTTTTTGTTTTCCATTTGAAATATTTATTTTAAAATTTAAGAATGTACTTTATAGTTTGATACAATATTGAGTTGGGTTTTGTTTAGAGGATTTTTGAGGTATTTATATGTATGTAAAGTATAATTAGAAAGGACCTTAGAGTTAGTTATAAAGTCAGAATTATACGCTTTTTCCAGAATATTTATATACTAAGATTTTGAAGATTGACAGGGTTTTGAGTTGGATATAAAATTACGCTTATACTGTTCCAACAACCTGTACAACATTCAAATGCGAAATAAAGCCATATGGAGAATTTTTTTACGCCATATCAAATAAAGCCATATCATTTTCTAAAATTTTACCAAATAAAGCCATATAGTAAAATTGATACAAATTCTAACACTAAAATGAAAAGAATGGTATAAGAATTCGGATACCTAATTCATTCAAAAAATTAATAAGTTCCTAATTTTTTTTAATACACTGTAATAAAACATGTTAAATAATATTATATTTTCATTACGGGGGCTGCCGCCCCCGAACCCCCGCTAACTCAATTATTGAAACTAGATTTTGAATCCAACACTAAAATGAAAAGAATGGTATGAGAATTATATAAATATTCTGGAAAAAGCGTAAAGTCCTGCTTTTGAATCCAACTAACAATCCCACATATACACATATATAAATATTCTGGAAAAAAAGGCAATCCTGCTTTTGAATCCAACTCTAAAATCCCTCCTAATTGAGAATCCCACATATACACATATATAAATATTCTGGAAAAAGCGCAAAACCCTGCTTTTGAAACCAACTCTAAAACTGCTTCCTAACTATTTAAATAAAAAAGTTTGGAAAATTAAATTGCTTCTATTTTCACAAATAAAATTACTTCTGATTTTGTAGCCTAAGGGCCTTTCTAATTATATTTTTACATACATATTTAAATAAAAAAAATTTTAAAACTTTGAGGTTGTCACCTCCAAAATCCCTCAAAACAAACTGTCAGAACCAAACTCAATATTGTATCCAAACCTAAAATGCATTCTTAAATTTTAAAATAAATATTTCAAATGGAAAACAAAAAGGCAAAATAAATTTATGACAAATAAAGTATGAAAATGTATTTTTTAATAAAATTGTTGCGTCATTTTTGCATTTATGTTCTCTGGTGGGGCTATTTGTCAACATATGCCATACTTATTATATACCGTTGGAAAGAGTTTTAAGAGACCTTTCTAATGGTATAATAATAATACAGGGTGTTTTTGAAAATTTCACAGTTATAGTAGTTTTTTTGAAAGTTTGATTTTTTTTTTTTTTTTTTTTTAAATTTTTACTTTAAATTGCAATATCTTAAAAACGGTAGCACGGATTCAGATGAAACCGGATTTATATGAAAGGCAATATCATTCTTTACAATATTTTATGATGTTGGTTCTAGTTTATGGTCTTACAGGAAAAATATAGCATTTTAATTAAAATGCTACAAAATCTTAGGAAATTTTTGTAATGCATTTTTCGACCACTAGATGGCGCCATCGCCACTAATGGTATATATATTCGGAAACTTTGAGATATTTAGTACCGTTATGTTATGACGTCATCTTGATAGCTCACAACCCCTTTGCGGAAGTTTTGCCGCGTTCTCATCGCAATCAAAAATAATTTGAATTATTCTTTATTTTCTATGGCAGACTATGATCAGCTTGAAATTTTATGTGTCAAAGTTAAATTCAGTAATAATAAGTGATAAAAAAAAACCAAGGGTTTTTAAAAAGCACATTTTCAAATTTATATCGGGTTTCTTACTGAGTATTTTATCATTTATTTTTATAAAATTATATAAAAAAATAAATGATAAAATTATAATTTAGTTATTTCACCAATTTATTAATTATGACTAATAGTGAAATCAATACTTAGAATATAGTCCCAATGCACTGAAGACACAAAAAACCTCATAATAATTGCGAAACATAATGTTGGGACTTCAATGTTAACGTTTAATTTTGGAAAAACATACACTGCTGAATAAGTTACTGTTTTATAAAAACATAAATATTTTAATTTTAAAGACCTAGTACCCTTTCAATGGGGAAGGCTCCCAAATTTTTGCTTAGCAAGCTTATGATGGATTTACCCACCTTCCTTCTGCCCCCACCTTTACATTTTTTTAGGTTCTAGAAAATCAATTGTGAGCTAAACCAAAATTTGAAGTTTAAGCTAGAATTTTATTATGTAAACAAAAATGGTTATAACTAAGAGATAATTTCTTCAATTTAAAGAAACCCTTTCAAATTTAAGAAAAACCTTTAATGTGTGTTGAAATAAAATGCTGAAACTTCTAATTTTATATATTTGTAAAAAAAAAATTGAACAGGTATTTAAGTAACAGGTGTTTAAAAGTAACAAAATTTCAATTTTCAAGCCCTTATAGCTTCTAAACAATAGATATTTTTTTTTATTTTTTTTTTTTTTTGTCTTGGGGTAAGGATGGTGGAAATCGTCCTAAGATACTGAGCGCAACCACAGTTATGTGTGACTTTAACACACTAAAAACACCCGCCCTGTTTTACAATATTAAAACTAGTCTTAGAGACTAACCATTAATTTTGCGCTAACTTTTTATGATCTACTGGAATTACAGACCTCCGTTAAGGTGATCTGAATTTATCGCTAGTTCGAGGGGCCTAGTTCTTTTAAGCCTTCTATTGACATTTGAAACTAGAAGTTTTGACGCTTCTATGTTTATGTGACCTTCTAAGTGGGTCTTATGTTTTATGGCATATTTTTTTATTTCATCGCTAACAATAGGAATTCCTAGATCCCTATGTAAGTCGGAATTTCGTACGTACCAGGGAGCACTCACCATGTTACGTAGCACTTTGCTTTGAAATGTTTGAATTCTCTGAATATGTGTTCGTTTGGCACACCCCCAAAGTTGTACGCCGTACAACCAGATAGGCTTAATTATTTGGTTATATAACAAAATTTTGTACTCTATTGGCAATTTAGATTTTCGACCTAGGAGCCAATACATTTCTCTATATTTTTGTTCTAATTCTATTCTTTTCTTTTTGACATGTTCTTTCCATTTTAGCTTGACATCTAATGTCATTCCTAGGTATTTTGCCTTGTTTTCATGAGGAATATCTACCCCATTTAATTGTACGGCTGGGGGATTTTGAATAAAACAATAGACATGACAAAAATATTTTGTTAACCGATTCTTAATAATTTCTGAAGGTCTAACTTCTTCCAAAATTTTAAGACCCTACCTTGAACTGTTCAGAAGATATGCAGGACAAAAGTTTTGCATAATGGTATATTTTAGTACCGTATTACAACCCTATAACTTTTAGCCTTGTATTTTTGTGAAGCCTATAAAAGCAGTTCTCTTATACCGTTTTTAGATTGAAAATACATTTAATAGAATTCATGTTATACTAATATAAATATAGGGCTTTTTTAGAATTTTCGGGGCTAGTAGATTATTCTCCTTAAATTCGACTTCTACTAGATTCGACTCCTACTAAATTCTGAGGATCTCACTTCTCTCAAAATTTTAAAACCCTAGATTGAACCGCTTAGAAGTTATGTGTCACCAAAACTTTTGCAAAAATAGAGTTTTACATAATGATAAATTTTAGTACCGTATGGCAATCCTAAACATTTTCCTTTTATAAAGTTTATAAAACCACCTATTTTGTGCCGTTTTCATATTGAAAATACACTAAACAGAACTCTTGTTATAATAATTTATAATAAAAGTAGGGATTTTTTCTAAATTCGTGGGGCTGTAGCTCCATAACGGGTGCGGCTACAGAAAAAAGTTCTTCTGTGAAATTATTTTTTTTCCAATACGTACCCGAGGTTAAAATTTCCTTCCTATTTCAAACGATGTACAAGTTTTTGTAAACATACGGACAGACGGACGGACAGAGTGAAACTATATCAGCACATTTTTACAAAATTTTTTGAAATTGTGCTAAAAATGTTTTTATTGTTGGCTGCTATATACCTCCTAATAGCAACATTGACGTTTATAGCCAACTAGCTAATACCCGGTGCGCGTTGCTGCGCCTTTCAATGGAGGTTTAATTGAATTTGATGTTACTGCAAAAAGTTAATACAAAAATTACCCGCGGCCTACATACGTAAATTTAAAAATGTATGAAAGCAATCTTTTTAAAACGATTTTTCTAGGATTATTCTAGTAATTTTTGAAACTTTCTGTAATTCAAAGCAGTACAAACTATTTTCCAAAATTTGACGTAATTTACTACCAAAAAATTTTTTTTGACCAAACGTAGAACCGACTGTTAACCGACTCAACTCCATTTTCAAATTGCTTCACACATATAAAATTTGAGGTCAACCGGTCAAATCGTTTCTAATTTAGAGTAAAATAACCAAAAAATTAATATAAAGCTGTTGGGCCATTGCTAATGGAACTCAACAAAATTTTTTTTAGGGCTTTCTTTTAAGCCAAAGCAGAATTTCGAAAAATCGGACAAAATTTGGACCCAAAATTTTTTTTGACCACCCGTCGGCTCGACATGGGTTAACAAATACCAAAACTGTTAATACCTCAATTCTCAAGGAGCATCGCACTTATACCAAATTTGAAGTCAATTGGCCAAACCATTTCGAATTTAGAGTAAAGTATTGAAAAAACCTATAAGAAGCTGTTGGGCCGCAATGGGTTAATGGAACTCAACAAAATTTTTCAGATTTCTTTTAAGCCAAAGCAGATTTCGTAAAATCGGACAAAATTTGGACCCAAAATTTTTTTTGACCACTCGTCGGCCCGACATGGGTTAACAAATTCCAAAACTGTTAATAGTGTCAACTCAATTCTCACAGGGGAGCACGTATACAAAATTTGAAGAAAATCGGTCAAACCGTTTCTAATTTAGAGTTAAAATAAAATTTTTTTTTTGGGTTTTCTTTTTAGCCAAAGCAGAATTTCATAAAATCGGACAAAATTTGGACCCAAAATTTTTTTTGACCACCCGTCGGCCCGACATGGATTAACAAATTCCAAAACTGTTAATACTGTCAACTCAATTCTCAAGGAGCATCACGTATACCAAATTTGAAGTCAATTGGTCAAACCGTTTTGAATTTAGAGTAAAGTATTGAAAAAACCTATAAAAAGCTGTTGGGCCGCAATGGATTAATGGAACTCAACAAAATTTTTTTTTGGGACTTTCTTTTTAGCCAAAGCAGAATTTTGTAAAATCGGACAAAATTTGGAACCAAAATTTTTTTTGACCACCCGTCGGCCCGACATGGGTTAACAAATTCCAAAACTGTTAATAGGGTCAACTCAATTCTCATAGAGCATCACGTATACAAAATTTGAAGTCAATCGGTCAAACCGTTTTCATTTTAGAACAAAGAAGTTTAAATACTTGCACCACAGCCCCAACTTGGCGGTCCGTTAGAGCAAAATTTTTGGGCCACGATTTCTTTCCGTACCCAAAAACCTCTATATACAAATTTTCATGAAAATCGGCTGGGCAGTTTAGGAGTCTATTCGCTACATACAAACAAACAAACAAACATACAAACAAACTTTCCATTTTATATATATAGATACAATAATGCTATTAATGTTATAAATGAAAAAAATATGTGATACGAAATCATGCTGTTTGGTGATTTTAATCTACCAAATTTAAGATGGGTTAAACATGACAAGGAATCCTTTATGATTCCTAACAGCATTTCTAATGAATTAGAATGCTTATTTTTTGATAATATCAATATGAACAACTTTCAACAAATTTCTTATATACCTAATTTTCAAAGTAAACAACTCGACCTAACCATTACTTCAGATTGGAATAACCTATTAAATATTGATTTTCCTTTTCCCCTTGTAAATATAGACATTTTGCATCCTCCCTTAAGCTTTTCTTATTGCATTAACTCACCACATTATCCTTTAGGTGAAAACGTGTACCAATTTAATTTAGAAAAACCAATCATGACGCTATAAGTGAGGTTCTTAATTCATATGACTTTTCCACTATATTTAATAATATTGATATTAAGTTTTAGACAATTTATTTCTATGATCAGAATGAGATCTTTGAATTCATGTCCTGCTTGGTTCACCCATGAATTAAAAAAACTAAGAAACAAAAAAAAATAAAAGTTGGCGCAATTACCTTAAATACAAAAAAGATACAGATTACAACATTTTCTTAGTACTTTTTAATGAGTTTAAAAATTTATCTGAAGAGCTTTATCAATTGTACTTTTGTAATAGGTCTGTAAAGCTAAAATCCAATCCAAAAGAGTTTTGGAAGCTTGTTAATATGAAACGCAAATGTGATGAATATCCAACCTTTATGAATTACAATGGCAGTACTAGTAACGATAATGCTGAGTTTAATGAGTATTTTCGTGATTTGTTCTCAATACCTTATTATAATCCCAGTTTTTGTGCGGATGTTAACAATTTTAATCATATAAATAACCATTCTCAAATCTCGTTGGATTTACAGATTGCAGGTACCCTGCTAATTGATTATCTTGAAAAACTTAATATAAACTATTTTCCAGGACCCGATGGTATCCCAGAAAGTATTTTAAAAAATGTTCAAATACTCTTGCACTTCCACTATCTATTCTTTCTAATACTTCATTAAATATTGGTATTTTCCCAGATATCTGGAAAAAAGCATTCATTAGACCTATTTTTAAAAAAAATTAAAAAAGTAAATTTGTTGTAAATAACTACCGTCCAATAGCAAAATTATCTGCTGTTCCTAAAATTTTTGAATTGGTGGCTTTTGATTTAATTTACTCAAAGTGCTCTAATATTATTTCGGGTATTAAACATGGATTTGAAAAGAAAATCTACTACAACTAATTTAGTAGAATCTACATCTATCTTTCTAAATAATATGGAATCAGGTTTTCAAACTAATGTTATCGACACTGACTTCAGCAAAGCTTTTGATATTTTACCACATAGCATCATTCTACTAAAATTAGAAAAATATGGATTTTAAGTAGCTTTACTAAGTGGATCGGATCATATCTTAATAGAAGAACCTACAGTATGGTGTTCAGATCGTCCGTTTCCAACCCATTTACAGCTAATTCAGGTGTTCCTCAAGTTACTCATTTAGGACCTTTGCTATTTATTTTATCTGTTAATGATGTTGGGTGTTTTATAAATCATAGCAAAATAAAAAATTTACGCTGACGATATGAAAATTTTTAAACAAATTACTTCAACAGGAGATGCGGCCTTACTGCAAACTGATCTTAATAATTTCTTTTTTTGGTGTTCCATAAATGATCTTCTTCTTAATGTTCCTAAATGTGCACAGGTTACCTATTCACCGCACTCTAATAATTTTAACTTCATTTATTCTATCGATAATTCCAATTTGAATAAATCTGAATCAATAAGAGATCTAGGGGTACTTTTTGACAGTAAACTTAACTTCAGAGCTCATTATGAGTATTCATAAGGCAAACTAAAGAATTTAAAGATCCGTATACTCTTAAAACTCTTTATACAAGTCTCGTCAGGCCTAACTTAGAGTATGCCAACCAAGTATGGTCACCTTTCTATCAAATTCATGTAAATAGAATTGAATCCATTCAGAAAAACTTTCTTCGCTTTGCTTTAAGAAATTTACGTTGAAATGACCCTGTACTCGTAATTTTACCTTCCTGAGATCTCCAACAAAATTAATTTTAACACAATATCCCATTTTAGATCTTCTAACCTATTCATTACCTCACATCACAGAACTAATTATGGGTGTAATGAACCAATTCACAGAATGTTATCTATGGGTAATAAATACAAATCATACATAGACTTTACACAAAAAAAAAGACACATGAAAACATAAAATATTTAATCAACCTTGAAAATCTTAACTTTTCATTTTTAATTTGAAACTTATTGTTATTTTTATGTTATTTTAAAATGTTTTTTAAGTTAATATACTTACATGTTCATATATATATTAATATTTTAAATTGTAACTTAATTTTAAGAATAAGATGAATAAGAAATGTTATTGTAAAATTGTTTGAGTTAAACAAATAAATAAATAAATAAAAATAATAAAAAAAATATTAATAATTTTTAAAATAAATGACAGTTTTCTGTTAAATTTTCTTAATTTCTCATACAACAAATAAATATATTTAATTACAAAGAGAATAAATAAAAAAAATAGATGAATTTACTAAAAAACAAGTAAAGAAACAGGCAGTCGGTGCAACCGACCTAGAAATACCCTACACCTCTTTGGTTCAAATTTAATGGGAACTCCATAAGTCATTTTAAAATCATAAAAGCATTTATTAGTTTGATCGTAAGACATGACTAACCAAATTTTTTTTATAATACTAAAAACATTTTCTAATTATTTTATCAATTCAAAAATATTAAAAATTTTTACTAATTTATCTATTTAAAAATATTAAACAACAATTTTAACAACAATCAATTTAATTGAGATAAATGGATTCGTAAAATGCAATTACAAAATTACATATTTAAAACTTTTATCCCATTCAATAAAATTTTTAAAAATATTAAGCAATAAATTAAATTGAGATAAATGGATTCGTAAAATGCAATTACAAAATTACATATTATTAAAACTTTTATCCAATTCAATTCCTTTTCAAGTCCTTTTCAGGACTTTTAGCTGTAGACTGTAGTGCATTTACTGTTGAATGATTTTTCAATTTTTTAATTTATTCTCTTAATTTACTTATTTTTTAATGTTCTGTATAATTAAACTCAAAGTTATTCGAAAGAAATATTAATTTGTAATAATATAAATATAAAAGTTTATATAATTTCATGGTTTTTAATGTTAGTTAAAACCATTAATGCTTTTTTCAAAAAAATTAATAATCAAAATATGCAATAAATGTATTTCTAAAATACAATGATCAATTTAGAACTGTTCAGATATTTAATTTTAATACAAAAATAAATTTTACAACTAAAGTATCGTACACAATTTCTTAATTATATATTACCTATGGTAATAATTCAATAAAAATAAATAAATATAATAAAAATTTAAAAAATATTTAGTTTTTAATTTATAAAATATAATCCATAATATTATGTTTAATAGTAAAACTCTTAGCCTTTTAAAAATATAAAAGTGTTAAATAGGAACAGAAATAGGAAATATTTTATCAAATTTGATTTTTTTATCTATATTGATTTCGAATATATTATGCTTTAAGGTCTTGGAAGTATAGAGGGTATATAAATTTCATGAAAATAGCGTAATTAGTTTTTGAGTTTTTGTGTTTTTGAGATATACGTTTGTTAGCTTTTGAACCTTTCAAATATTCCAGAACCCGAAACCATGGTACGATTTCGCCCATATTTAGTCCTAGTTATACTTTCAATGATAGTTAACCCTTGTACACAATCGGAACATTCTATATTAATTTTAAGTGACTATTTTTATTAATTTCGATGATAAGCCTTTCAACCATTAGAGGTCTAACAGAGTTACCTGAACCACCACTCTCATTTATCATACATTAAGGGAACACGTAGGAAATAGTAAAGAACAGCCTTGTGCCAAATTTGAAGCTTCTACATTTTTTTGAAGTTACTATCTCTATTATTTTCCAAAATATGCTTTAAGGTCTTTGAAACTATGTGGATGGTCCCCGACCCACTATTTTAATTGTTTCCAATTTTCGGAGACACTATATGGTAATAGAAAGGACACCCTGATACCGAGTTTGGAGGTTCTAACATCTTTGAATTCGGAAACATGGTCGTTTGGCCTAAATTCGATGAAAAAGTTCCAGGATCCGAACCCATGGTCGTATTTCGCCTATATGCAGTCCGCGTAGTTCTTTCAATACTAGTGAACCCTTGTAAACAATTGGAACGTTCTATCTTAATCTTAAGCTATTTTTTTTAATAACTTCAATGATATACTTTAAAGTCGCCAGAATTGTGCGGGTGGTCTTCGACCTCCTACTCCAATTGGCCCTAAATTTTCAAGACTCTAAGGAAATAGGAAGAGGCATACTGATACCAAATTTGAAGGTTTTATCTTCATTATTTTCGGAATTATGCTTGTTTGGCCTAAATTCGATCATGTTCAGTATCACTTGTTCAGTATCACTTGTTAAGTTCGGACGTGTTACTTATCAATTAAAATATTATTTAAATACGGTAAATTTAAAAAAAAAAAAATATTACTCAGCAAAATTTATTTTAATTTGTTGTTCAACTATATTTAACAACAATGGCTTCGTGCCAAAAGAGTAAGATGAAAATAAAGGGAGAAACAGGGATAGAATGAGCAGGAGTGTGTAAGAAAATATACCATGAAGCGCTAAGATGTTCTGACTTGGATCAATCAACAGTAAATATGTTATTTGCTAATGGGAAGATTAAGTTTATATGCTATCACTGTGTCCAATACATTAAAAATGTAGACTTGGTCCTTCAAAATATGGAAAGTGCGGCAACAAAAAGAAACGAGCAACTAAAAGAGTATAAAGAAGAGTTCGATAGAGCAATTAAAAATAATGAGAAGGAGATTATAGAACTATTAAAGGCGATTGAAACAAATTACATGAAACGTCTGGAGGAAATTAAATATAGTCAACAAAAAGAATTAGATAAAATGGCTAAATTTACAGAAGTCTTTAAAAACCAAAGCGATAAGGTGAACGAGCAATACATAAATGTAATAAAAAAAAGTGATGAGATATGCAAAAAAAAATAATACTGGAAATGAAAAATCTAATATGAGTTCATTTGCCGATATTTTAAAAAATACAAAAAAAATGTACTAATACGATAACGAAAAAAGAATTACCTTTACTTGTAAAACCGAAGAGTAAGCAAAATAACGAAAAAACAAAATGTGACTTGAATACAAAGGTTGATTCAAAAAATTTTAATATCAAAAATGTTGCAAATAGGAAAAATGGTATAATTTTGATAGAAACAGGTACAAAAGAGGATCGTGAAAAAATTAAGAATGAGTTGGAAGAAAAATTAAATGAAAGCTATGAGATCAAAATCCCGGTAGAAATGAAACCAAAAGTTGAAATTGTACATGTTAATCATAAATATAGTGATACAGATATTATTGAAAAGCTAAAAAAGCAAAATGCCTTCCTAGAAATGAGTGAAATTAAAGTGCTAAAAACATATTCAGTAACAAACGAGGAAGAGTGTAGTAGAGTAGACTGTGTCAACTCTGGGATACCCGTATGACCGTAACATATACATTATATCATCCGGTTAATTACTTTTGGCAAAATTTCAGACACCCATCTTCATTAGGTGTAGTGTAATCCTCATATAAAAGAAGGAGTTGTATGGCAGCTACTCGAACCCTCAGCAGTAGACCAACTAAATTTTGCAGTAACTTTGGCCATTACACTAAACTATTTTTTGCAAAATTTCAGACACGCAGCTTAATTAGGTGGAGAGTAATGCTCATATAAAAGAAGAAGTTGTATGGCAGCTACTCGAACCCACTGCAGTAGACCAACCAAATTTTGCAGAAACTTTGGCCATTATACTAAACTACTTTTGGCAAAATTTCAGACACGCAGCTTCCATAGGTATAGAGTAATGCTCATATAAAATTAGAAGTTGTATGGCAGGTACTCGAACCCGTGGACAAAAATGACTGAATTTTTTGCATAAAAAGGAATTTGTGAAAATTTCATAATCCTAGCTCCTTTACTTTTTGAGTTATCGTTATGACGGACGGACGGACGGACGGACGGACATACATAGCTAAATCGGTTTATTTTTCGATTCTGATCCGATCCATACACTTGAGTCTATATCTACCTCTCCTCCTTCTCTGCGTCAGAAACGTAATGGCAAATTTATTATACCCTTGGACTATATAGTCATACGGGTATAAATATAACAGGGAAATGTTCAACACTATTATTGAAGTTGATAAGGAGTCATTCCCAAAAATTTTGTCAAATGAAAAAGTATGTATGTGGGAATTTAATAAAAATTCTCCAAATTTTAGTAATAATTTAATGTTTTAATTTAATATTTTAATTTATTTATTATTTTAAAGTATAGAAATTCACAATTAATAATTTAGTTTAATTTAAATCAAAATTTAATTTTAATATAATTTGAAATATTCAAAAGCTTTAAATCATTTAAAGATTTTAAGTTGAGTTACTCTGTTTGGTCTTCCTACGTCCACGGCTGATACAAGAAGGAGGATTTTATTTAGTTTCCGGATCTCTTTTGACGGATGACAGCTGAAAACATCTCTTTTGACAGATGATGCTTGCATCACCTTTCGGCAAATTTTGTAATTTTTACAATGGAGTTACCATCGATCTCATTTGTATAGGTTGGGAAAGATATAAAGTATTTGACGCCATAAATATTCCAAGATGCTTTAAGTGCAAAGGATTTAATCATAAATCAGTTGACTGTAGGAATGCTGAAACTTGTTTGAAGTGCCATCAGGAACATAAAACTAGTGAATGCAAGAATGAAGACATCAATAAGTGCATAAACTGTCTGAAATATTATGAGAAATTAAAAGTTAATTGTGTCAACATAAACTTACTTTAAAAAAACAAAAAATAGGCTACTAGTAATCACAGATAATAGGAACTAAACAAAATAAAACAATTGAAATAGTTCAAAATAATGCAAATTACAATGATAATAAATATGATACCAAAAATGATAATAATAGAATTAGTATAAACAGTACTCAAATTAGTAACATTAATAATATTACTACTAATAATAATATTAGCAATACAAATGGTTTTTCCACTACAATTATTTATAGTAATAAGTTTGATAATACAAAAAATAATGATCCCAATAACAATAATAATAATAATGATAATAATAATAATAATAGTTACAAGAAAACTAATGTTCATGTTTCCAATAACAATAATAATAATAGTTATAATAAAACTAGAGTTACGATTAAAAATAAAAGCTCTAAGACAAATCATGTGAAAAGACATTTTAGCATACTCACTTATGTTCCTAAATTTTGGTCAAGAAAAAATAAAATTCTAATGAATAATAAAGACAATAAAAACAAAATCATTCATGATAAATGTGCCAATAAGGTATCCTTGTTGTTAAAAATATTAGTGATGAAATCATTAGTAGTAAATGTATCTTGTAATAATAGCAATAATCATATTATTGATGATAATAAAAATAATAATACTACTATTAATAATAATAATAACAATAATAATACTAGTATAATTTCCGATAATAAATCTGATAAATTAAACAAAGAAATTGATATCAAAGCTGTAAAAACAAAGAAAGTTAAAGAAGTGACAACAGATAAATATGTTAACTGGATTAAGGGAGAACTCTACATGATAGCTGTACCGATGTTGAAAAATCTAAAGATAAAAGTTTTATAGATCCTTTAGCACCACCGATAGTCACATTAACAAGAAATGCCATTGAATCTGGTGATAATATTTATGCCACTTCTAGATTTAGAGATCATAGAATATATAATAATGTAAGATTGTTCTTATCTTAGTTTTATGATCATGATGACATTTGCTATGAGAGTATGAAACAGACTAGTCTGAAAGTACTTATACATCAAGAAGGATTACCAAACAACTACCAAGAACTCTCTAAATTATATTACAATTATCATGAATCTACAGGATTATCTAGAAAAGAAGTACTACAAGATCTAACTATTTTCAGGAGGCATATAGATAATAAATATAGAGAACATCTGCAGAAAATAAGAGAATCATGGCAAAACTATATGATAGGACTACCATGATGTTGGATAAGCTATTTATATGTATTATTATATTTATAAGTATTAGTTATAAAATTCTGGAAACATCGAATTCATTCAATACTATAGTAATTTCCTTAGAAGATAATAAGCCGCATATTAACATTGCGTGAGAACAATGATGCATTTATAGAGTACTTAGACCAATTGTTTGATAAGTATAAAAATATAATATTAATTGGTGATACTCTCATTGATCTACTTAACGGATGTAAGCAGACGGTATCAAGATATGCTAGATGTCAATTCAGTTCATATAAAAAATAATATTGATTTTGATAATGCTACTAGAGTAACGGCAAATTCAGCGACACTTATTGATCATGTACTTTCGGATCTTAAAACGAATAGATTTGGGTTTGATATCACAATGCATGATATCCCAAACTTAGATCATAAAGCTATTTGTGTAGAAATTAAAACAGTTCTTAGAAAACTTGAAGCTATGGAGAATAAACAAATAAATATTACAAATTATGCAAAATACTCACATCTAATGGAAAATTATTTAGGTAATTACGATTACGAAAATGTGTATGAACTGGTTGAACTAATAAGTACTGTTAAAGAAAGGTGTTCAATTGTTAAAAACATTAAAACGAGAAGGCACAATCACTGGATGTCTAAGGAAATCTTAAAAATGATGGAGTATAGAAACGAATTATACAAGAGACACAAAAAGTAGCCAAATTGTTTAGAGCATAAAATTAATTGCAACAAAATAAAAAACAAGGTCAATATTGAGATAAAGAAAGCTCATTTTAGCAAGAAATTACAAACAGCAGGTTCAAATATCAGAAAGATATGGACAGTTTTGAACTTCCACATAGCAAACCAAAAATCAGATGATAAGAAAATAATTAAGGAAATTAGATATAATGATAAACTTTTAAATAACAGTAATGACTTAGCTAACAGTTTTAATGATCACTTTAGTAATATTGGGAAAAAATTAGCTGGTAACATTCAAGTTAGGGATGAAAATACGATAAGAAATATAATAAATTAAAACTCTATGTTTTTAATGCCTACAAATCCTAATGAAGTTTATTCTGTTATTATGAATTTGAAAGATAATGCACCAATTTCGGATTATTATTGGCAATCTGGATAAAGGAAATTATGTCTGCTCAATTTTTGTTGATTTAAGAAAAGCTTTTGATACTGCGGATCATAAAATTCTATTGGATAGAGTATATGAAATTGGAATAAGGGGGCTTCCTCATAAACTTCTAAAATCATATCTTGAAAACAGGTTTATTGTGACCAAAGTCACACACAATGGTGTGTCTAGTGGTAAAAGTGCATTAACTTTGGGGGTCCCGCAAGGATCTGTACTTGGACCAACACTATATCTACTATATGTACATAATATGCAATATGCTAACTTAAAAGCGACTTTAAAATATTCGCTGATGATACTTTTTTTATATATACAGAAAAAAATGCTGAGTCTCTGGAAAGACTTGTAAATGAGGATCTAGATAGATATAGGAAATGGGTAAATGGAAATAAATTAACAGTGAATGTGGAAAAAACTAAGTATATGATATTTAGAATGGGCAATAAACCTGATATTAATTTAAAAATTTGTATTGGGAACAAAGAAATCAAAAGGGAACAATGCTATAAATATCTTGGCATTACCATTGATGCTAAACTATCATGGTACGATCATGTTAATTGCATTTTGAAAAAAAATATGCCATTACTAGGTGCTATTATGAGATGTGGGTTGAAATTAGAGGATAAATCAGCTAGACTGTTGTTTCACACACACATCATGTCTCATATCCGATACAATGTGGCGACATGGTCGTGTTGTACTGCCACACTAAGAAGGAAAGTGAACACAGCGATTAATAAAGCCATCAAGATACTCTATGGGTTCAGTTGGCGCACACCTATTGAAGAACTATATAATAGAACTGGTTTTCTTAAGCTAAATAATAATATTGGAAAAGGCTAAAATAATTCACAAAATTGAAAAGGGCATAACTAAAAGCAAAACTTTATTAAAAAAGAGAAGGAATATACACAACTATAATACAAGAAATATGGATAAATTGTGTCACGAAAAAGCTAGAACTGAATTGGGTAATAACAGTATTTTTTGCTCCTCAATCAGAATCTATAACAGTCTTCCCCAGGATTTAAAGAAATGCAGCGATATGGGTAGATTCACAACTAAACTAAAGTTTTTGATAAAAAATTATTCAATTTTATTAGGAAGGTTATTAAAACTATAACAAAAAATAAATAAAATGGAAATGTAATAAAATATAAAAATGTTACTACTATTGTTAATGATTTATTTGCCTTATAAAAAATTTAATGTATATGTATGTATGTGTATTTGAATATATGTGTATATGTATATTATATACATGTATATATGTATATATATGTATATATGTATATATATGTATGAATATATATCTATTTTTGTATTTATATTGTATACTTGTTTTATAAGCTTTATAACTGCTAAGATTTTTTACACCAATTTTAAGTTATTGTCTAAGTCTAGTATTTTTAAATAATAATTGTAACTTATATTTCTTTTTATTAAGTCTATATATATAAAAGCGAAAGTTTGTTTATTTGTTTGTTTGTTTGTATGTTTGTTTGTTTGTTTGTTTGTAGCGAATAGACTCCTAAACTGCCCAGCCGATTTTCATGAAAATTTGTATATAGAGGTTTTTGGGTACGGAAAGAAATCGTGGCCCAAAAATTTTGCTCTAACGGACCGCCAAGTTGGGGCTGTGGTGCAAGTATTTAAACTTCTTTGTTCTAAAATGAAAACGGTTTGACCGATTGACTTCAAATTTTGTATACATGTTGCTCTTTAAGAATTGATTAGACACTATTAACAGTTTTGGAATTTGTTAACCCATGTCGGGCCGACGGGTGGTTAAAAAAAATTTTGGGTCCAAATTTTGTCCGATTTTACGAAATTCTGCTTTGGCTTAAAAGAAAGCCCCAAAAAAATTTTTGTTGAGTTCCATTAACCCATTGCGGCCCAACAGCTTTTTATAGGTTTTTTCAATACTTTTCTCTAAATTCGAAACGGTTTGACCGATTGACTTCAAATTTTGTATACGTGATGCTCTTTGAGAATTGAGTAGACACTACTAATTGTTTTGGAATTTGTTAACCCATGTCGGGCCGACGGGTGGTTAAAAAAAATTTTGGGCCCAAATTTTGTCCGATTTTACGAAATTCTGCTTTGGGTTAAAAGAAAGCCCCAAAAAAATTTTGTTGAGTTCCATTAACCCATTGCGGCCCAACAACTTTTTATAGGTTTTTTCAATACTTTACTCTAAATTCGAAACGGTTTAACCAATTGCTCCTTTGAGAATTGAGTTGACAATATAAACAGTTTTGGAATTTGTTAACCCATGTCGGCCCGACGGTTGGTCAAAATAATTTTGGAAGCTAATATTGTAAACATTTGCGAAGTACTGCTTTGGCTAAAAAGAAAGCCTCAAAAAAATTTTTTTGAGTGATTTGGAAGTAAATTACGTCCAATTTTGCGCAATACTGCTTTGCCAAAAGAGAAAGTGTAGTTCCGTTAATCCAGTGGGGATTAACTTTTTGCAGTAACATCAACTTCAATTAAACCTCCATTGAGAGGCGCAGCAACGCGCACCGGGTACTAGCTAGTAAATAAATAAAAACGGACGGACGGACATGGCTATATCGACTCAGGAGGTCATGCTGATCACAAATATATATACTTTAACATAACTAGCTCGCTTCCTTTAGGTGGTTACAAACGCCATACCAAAGCTAATATTCCCTGTTCTTATTTCATAGGTATAGGGTATAAAAAATATGAACCAACCTGGATTTGAACCGGGACTTTTTCATTAAAAGTCTGACGTCCTAACCACCAAGCTATCGATGGCACATTAATTTCTTCGTTTTTTATTTTTAGTTTTTTTGTTTTTACATTTAGTTTCAAAGAAAAAAATAATAACAAATAAGGTAGGTACTATCAGAAAAAAATAATGATTGTAAATTTAGGTGAGGTGGGATGTGTACATTTTGTATTATTAAAATTTAAAAAATAAGCGCATTGTTTAAAATATTTTGAATTTTTGTAGGTACCAATATAATATGTTCTTAAATAAGAATTTCATCTTAAATAATAATTTTATATGATATAATTACTGACTTTGGTTTGCAATTGAACTGTTTGACAAAAAATTCAAAGTATTTTTTTTTTTTTATATTTAATTACAAAAAAAATTAATAACAATAAAAATGAATTAAAAAAAAAATAAAGATGATTTTAAAAAAAAAATATGCTCTGAACGAGATTCGAACTGAAACTTTTCAATTGAAAGGCCGACGTCTTAACCACTAAGCCATCAATTTTTTGTTTTTCATAATTTTTTTTGTAAATTATTATAGTTGCTATGGTATCAATTGTATTGTTTTGACAAACTGTTTTGAATTTTGATATAAAATAAATCTCTACACACAAGGCATAACATCTTAAGTCGACTTAAGTAAAAAATGAGAAAAAATAGGTATTCAAATTTTAAATAGAATATCTTACTTTTCCTCTGGGTCCCATGTTTAAATTTTTTCTCTAACGGCTTTTATAAGCAATGATGCTTCATCTTATGTCCATCTTTTTAATGTTTTGCATTTGTCATATAATCTTAAGTAAACCTAAGATATTATTCAACACAAATTTATATTATGTTCTGTTAAATATTTGAAAAGGCAAAGTATCCTAAGAAAACATAAGATGTTTTGCCTTGTGCTAACTCATTCAAACCTTTGCCTTATGTCCACTTAAGATAAAGTAATGAAACTAATCATAGAAATTTCAAAAAAGGCATAATATCTTCTGTAGACTTAAGATATTTTGAATTGATACGATCAAAAAATCTAATATATAAAGAAGAAAATTTGTTTGTTTGTTTGTTTGTCCAGGATTCACGTGAAAACCACTGGTCCGATTGTCACAAAATTTTAAAGGAATAATTCTGGGAGCCCGGGGGTGACATAGGCTATGTCGCATTTTTATAAGTAAACAGGTTGCGGCTCCAGAGCTGTTTTAAGCTTTTTCGTTTTTTTGATGTCGAGTCGAAACGGTTTGACCGATTAACTTGAAATTTTGTTCTTCTTGTTAAACGATGAATGTTCTTCTTATTAAACGGAATTAATGGTATAAAGTTGGTTGGAATAAATTAACCCCTTTCGGCCCGGCGGGCTTCCAAAAAATTTTGTGTTTCCGATTTGTGTCCAATTTTACAGGGTGGTTTTGCAGTCAAAAGGAGAGGCTGGCACAAATTTTTGTTGGGTTCGGTTAACCCGTTTGGGCACGAGGGCGCAATGAAGCTTTTTCAATGTTTTTGATGTCGAGCCGAAACAGTTTGACCGATTGACTTGAAATTTTGCACAAATCTTCCTCTTAGCAAACGGAATTAGTTGTATAAAGATGGCTCGAAAATATTAACCCATTTCGGCCCGGCGGGCTTCCAAAAAATTATTTGTTTCCGATTTGTGTCCAATTTTACAGGGTGGTTTTGCAGTCGAAAAGAAAGGCTGGCACAAATTTTTGTTTGTTTCCGAGTCTAAGTGGTTTGACCGATTGACTTGAAATTTTGCACAAATGTTCCTCTTAGCAACCGTAATTAGTTGTATAAATTTGGTTGGAATAATTATACCCATTTCTGCCTGGCGGACTTTAAAAAAAATTTTGTGTTTTCGATTTGTGTCCAATTTTACAGGTTGATTTTGCAGTCTAAAGAGAGACTGCAAAAAATTTTAGTTAATTCGATTAACCCGTTTTCCACGACGACGCCATGAAGTTTTCTATAAATTTTATTTTCTTATACGATTAAAATTATTTTATTGAAAATTTTGTACCAACATTTTAATTAAAATCCACATGGTTAATTTGGTTTTGACCTGTTTGTGCGTTTTGAACAAAGATTCAATGAAATTTTCAGTTTTCTTCAAATGAAATCTAAAAATCAAAAAATTCAATTTCTTATATATAATGCTTAAAACATAGTATTTTAAAATAGTTTTTCCAAAAAATAAGCCTACATTTCTCTCATCAAATCATAAAAAAACGAGGAAAAGCGTATTACAACTTTCACGTGAGTACTAAACAAAATATAAGTTGAAAAGCAAATTTTTAAATCTTTTCTAAACCATCGACTATATTTCATTCAAACGTTGGCAATTCAAGATAACTACTATTGACATAGTATAATGACATAATGGCAAACTTAGTATCCCCATTTGACCAATAGTCATTTTAATTCAGTTAACATTATTCGCCGGGAACCTAACATCCTAAACTCTATCGTCAAGGAGCACCAAATTCTCAAGAAGCACCATGTATAGAAAAATTAGAGATAATCGTTCAAACTGTTTTTTAAAGTTTTTGTTTCGCAATCGGTTAAAAGAACTCGACAAAACATTTTTTTAAGCATTCCCCTAATTCAAAGAAGTTGTACCTACTTTCAGAAATTGGACGTAATTTACTTACAAATTTTTTTTTGAACAGTCGTCGGGTCGACAGGGGTTAACAACTTCCAAGTCTGTTAGTAAATCGAACTTCATTTTCAAAGAAGAACAAATATACAAAATTTGAAGTTAATCGGTTAAATCATTTCTAATATATATAACAAAGCAACGGAAAAACCTATAAAAAGCTGTTGGGCCACGATGGGTTAACGGAACTCCACTAATATTTTTTTGTGGCTTCATTTATAAGCAAAGTAGTATTTCAAAAAATTGGCTGAAGCTTGCGTTTTTACAATTTGCAAGCTTCCGGGCAACGCCGGGTAAATCTGCTAGTAATTCATAATTAAGTACACATAAGAGCATTTCGCTAGTGCATGTATAAAAATTCTAGCTGTAATTTCCGTTACATAAAATGATTTTTTTTTATTCGGTAATCATTCGATCATTATTTTTATTTTAAAACTTAAATCAGTCGGTGTATGCATTTTGTAGTGTAATGTAAAAATGAAACGAAATATAGGTATGTATGTATAAAAATTATAAATTATTAATAATTTTATTATTATGAAATTATTATAAAGTTTTTATTGATATCAAAATAATTTATTAATATTTTATTGAATGTAGTTATGTGGTATAGAAATATGTACATACAAGTTACTAATTTGAATTTGGAAAAAGTAAATGAAAATTATTGATATTTGTTAATGTTTGCATAAAAACAAATAATAAATTTATTATTATTTTTGAACTTACAAAAATGATTTGTTTTATTTACGAAAAAGAAAAGTAAGAGAAACTATTTGAAATAGGTAGATATGGAAAAATTTAGTTAATTCACTTATAATAATAATATTATTTCTTATTATTTTATTAGAACTATTATGAGTACTAATTTTAATATACTTACATATTTTCTAATAATTTCTACAATGCTGTCTCTTATTTAATTACTTTGGTTTTTTACTTTTTAAAATAGTTTTAATAAATTATAATACTTTTATAGATATCTTCAAATTGAATACGCGGGCGGCTAAAATAGTGGCATTTGTTAAAAATAACAAAATTTTAGATGATACAAAAGTTTCTGATAATTTCAACAATAATGAACGGATTTTAGAAAATAATATTAAAATTAATAAGCCACAGCCAAAATACCAATTTTTAATTGAAGAGGATTTTGACGATATTTATAAGGATCCTGATTACCAAAATTCATCATCTTCAGAGATTATTACTAACCCTGCATCAATAAATCTGCAATGAATTTCAAAAACTAATTTTAAAAATATAGTATTATACAACGACTCTTGTGCAGGCCAAAACAAAAATGCAGTTGTTTCAATAATGTTCTCACTGTACCTCCAAGAGAATCATAATATCGAATTTATTGACCATAAGTTTCTTGTGCCCGGTCATACGCACATGGAGTGCGACGTAGATCACTCAATCATTGAGAGAAAAAAGAAGAAAACTTGCCTAACTATACATTATCCGCGTGACTGGATACAATTTATTAAAACTCTTGGTTCAAAAAGGTTTTCCAAGTTGAGGAAATGACGCAGGAAAGGTTTCTTAATTTTTTTTCATTATTAAAAGAAAAATTTATGTGGCGCAAAGTGGACGAAAATGGAAATAAATTTAATTGGAATTCGGTTAAGTGGTTGAGATATAGTAAAACTTATGGCGAAATACTATATAAAAATTCACTAAATGAAAACGCGACTTTTGAAGTACTTAATATTAAAAAGCGTAATACTCCGAATGTAACAATAGCTAGTTTAAAGAAGTGCTATGATACGTTATTACCTATATCGAAACAGAAGAAAAATGATCTCATGTATTTAAATAATTTGATTGATCCTCTTTATCGTGATTTCTACAAAAATTTACCAGTTGAAGGAATTCCTGATATACATCCCGATCTTGTGGATTCATCCGATGAAGAATAATAAAATGTATTGTTTTATTTTTATTACTGTTAATTTATATTAATAGTTAATTTTCAATCTGAATATGGAGTTTTTAAGTTTACATTTTCGCTGAAGTATTAATTTATTTTATGTTACGTTTTGTTTAATTTATGTTATGTTTTGTAATTAAATTTAAGTTATTAATGGTAAAATATAAAAATTGAATTTTAAAAGTACAAAATCTTTCAAAATATACAATAATATCTTATTTACAGTTTTACATTTAGTTTTTAATTTTGAAAACATTCATATAATTTAAAAAAATTTGTATGGCAGCTACTCGAAGCCATTCTCCGATTTTAACCAAAAACAATAGGGAACCTACAAATTGTTTCGGAACTCTAGCGGACACATATAGGTAGATCGATGGACACTATATCTAGCTCGTCTAGTTAGATACGTTGCAACCGGAGGAGTAATTTTAATAAACCCGATCCATATATGTATGCACGGGTATAGTTATATATATTTATTTAAGGGTATGTTAAAGTAGATTAAGACAAAAAAGTTTGTTTTTGACGTTAAAAATAAAATTTTTTCATTGAATAATATATATATTAATTAAATGTATATATTTATTTGAAGTTAGGTTAATGTAGATTAAACAAAGAGAACAATTCATTGTAAGTGTAAAAATTCAATATAAAAATTGTAGTGATGAGGTTTCGCTGGAAGAATTGAAATCTAATATAAAATCTAAAAAAAGTAAATAAATAAGTAGAGTAAAGAAATAAGAGTATTTGAAATTATTAGTTTATGCAATAAGAAAAATTTAATGTTAGAGTTTAAAATATAATAATTATTTTTTAGAAATTTATGGCAAAAAGAAAAAAAAAAATTTAATATTTATTTAAGGTTATTTGAAAGTAGATTAAGGCAAAAAAGTTTATTGTTGATGTAAAAAATGAAAAGTGTTTTATTGAATAATTTAAAGTATTAAAAAAAGTAATTTAAATTAAAATGTAAGTTTAAAAAGATTATAAAGAAAATCACAAGTAATGAAAATTAAAAATAAAAATTGTTTCATTGAGTACAAGTAATTTAAAGTATTAAAAAAAATAAAAAATTTAAACAAATATTTGTTAGTATAAAAATTGTAAAAATACCATTTTGATATGTAATATATCATTGTAGGAGGAAATTCTGTATATTTGGCTAACGTTTGCTTTGCGTAAGCAAATTTGGTTGTTTATGCCCCACAGAAACTGAAAGTTATACGAATTTTTAATGTTTTTTGCATTATATTGGTTGGAATAAATTAACCCATTTCAGCCCAGCAGGCTTCCAAAAAAATTTCATTCCGATTGGTATCCAATTTTAAAGGGTGGTTTTGCAGTCGAAAAGAGGCTGATACAAATTTCAGTTGAGTTCGGTTAACTCATTTAGACGAAACAGTTTAACCGATTGACTTAAAATTTTCCACAAATGTTCCTCTTATTAAACAGAATCTGTTGTATACAACTGGATAAAATATAATAACTCATTTCGGCCCGGAGGGCTTCCAAACATGTTTTGTTTCCGAATTGTGTCCAATTTTACATGGTGCATTTGCAGTCTAAAAGAGTGGATGAATCTAATTTTTGCTGATCGTATAAAGTTTTTTTCAATCTTTTTGATGTCGAGGCGAAACAGTTTGACTGATTGATTTAAAATTTTATGCAAATATTTTCGAATTTTTTGTGGTAACACATGTTAACTTTGATTCCAAAAGCTCACTTGATTAATAAGACTAATTTTTTGCTTTCCTCAAATAGTGCAAGAGCTAAGGGAGAAAGTTTGGTTGCGATAAATTAATACGTTTGAACACGATACGTAATGACTTTTTTTTAAGTTTAAATACAATTATTTTGAAACTCTTGACATTTGTATAGTTGTTTTTCCATAAAAAATTTTCAATGCAAATTTCTAAAATTAATAATAATAAAAATAAAGCTAATAAAGAATCCGAATAATAATATCGTTAAATTTACGTAACATAACGTTTTCCATCTCTAGATTTTTTTGTAAGTCTTTATTTTTTATCTACTTTATATTTGTTGTTCTATAAAAAAAGATTTCACTGTCAAAATGCAGTTTTCTTTTTTTTCTAATAAAATCTAAAAATCAAAAAGTTCGATTTCGTATATATTAAGCTTAATATAAAAAGGCGAAATAAACTAAGCTAAGTACTGAACAAAATATAAGTTGAAAAGCAGATTTTTAAACCTTTTCTAAACCATGGACTATATTTTATTCAAACGTTGGCAATTCAAGTATTATACTATTGACATAGTATAATGACATAATGGCAAATTTAGTATACCCTTTTGACCTCTCAATGGAGTTTTAAGATAAGTTGATGTTATTGAAAAAAGTTAACACAAGAATGGTCTACATGTTAATTTTAAAATGTAATAAAGGAATTTTTTAAAACGATTTTTTTAGGGATTATTCTAGCAATTTTTTAACAAATTTATCAAATTTCACTTGAAACTTTTCATAATTATTAAATAATAACAATAAAAATTCAACAAATTGTCAAGAAGTAGAAGAAAAAAATATAGAAAAATTAGAGATAATCGTTCAAACTGTTTTGCAAACTGTTTATACCCGTGCATACATATATGAACATCGGGTATATTAAAATTACTCCTCCGTTTGTAACGCATCGAAATATAAGAGCTAGATATAGTGTCAAGGGTACGTATCGAATCAGCATCGAAAAGTGAATCGATCTAGCTATGTGTGTCCGTCCGTCCGTCCGTCCGTCCGTCCGTCCGTCCGTCCGTCCGTCCGTCAGCACGATAACTCAAAAACTAAAAGGGCTAGAGTCTTGAAATTCACACCAAGTCATTTTTAGACAATTTCTAGGTTCCCTATTGTTTTTGGTTAAAATCGGACCAAGGCTTCGGGGAGCTGCCATACAACTTTTTTGCACCAATATGAATTTCTTCAAAACTATTTATACTACGGGGATGAAAGTTACACACGGTTAGTTTTATAATGACTCCGGCACTTATATGAAGTTTCAAAATGTTAGGGCCCCATTTTCGGGGGGCTGCCATACAACTTCCTTGCACCAATATGAATTTCTTCAAAACTAATTATACTACGCGGATGAAAATTTCACACGGTTAGTTATATAATGAATCGAGCACTTATATGAAGTTTCAAAATGTTTGGGCCCCATTTACGGGGAGCTGCCATACAACTTTTTTGCACCAATATGAATTTCTTCAAAACTATTTATACTACGGAGATGAAAATTACACACGGTTAGTTTTATAATGACTCCGGCACTTATATGAAGTTTCAAAATGTTAGGGCCCCATTTTCGGGGGGCTGCCATACAACTTCCTTGCACCAATATGAATTTTTTCAAAACTAATTATACTACGCGGATGAAAATTACACACGGTTAGTTATATAATGAATCGAGCACTTATATGAAGTTTCAAAATGTTAGGGCCCCATTTTCGGGGGGCTGCCATACAAAGTTTTCGATTCAATAACTGTGAATCTATTAAAGCTACAAGGTTAAAATTAAAATTGGGCAGGTAAATTAATAGGGCAAGTTACTTGGCAATGTTGGACATCACTCGGAGCATCGGACTTTTAGGGTGGGCCAATTTTTTTTTTTGTTTTTTTTTTTTTTTTATTTTTTTTTAAGCTAAAGTTATGGGACAATGAATGAAAATTTTGTTTTTTTTTTTTGTGATTTTTTTTTTTTTGTTAATTTTTTTTTTTTTTTTTAAGCTAAAGTTATGGGACAATGTATGAAAATTTTGTTTTTTGTTAATTTTTTTTTTTTTTTTTACGTCAAAATTATGGGGTAATGAGTTAAATGTATAAGGGAAGTAAATTACGGTTTATTTTATACACCATAGTGGGTATGCACGGGTATCTAAAAGTTGACAAGGGCAACTATAATCTTCCTCGTTTTTTAAAGTTTTTGTTTGGCAATCGGTTAAAAGAATTTGACAAAATATTTTTTTAAATATGGCCTTAATTCAAAGAAGTTTTACCTACTTTCAAAAATTGGACGAAATTTACTTAAAAAAATTTTTTTATTGAATAATCGTAGGAATGATAAGTATATACATGTACACATACAGAATTTACTTTCAAGTGGTCAAACCGTTTCTGTTTAAAAGTAAAGTAATGAAAAAATCTGTAAAAAGCTGCTGTGCAACAATGGGTTAACGGAACTCAACAAATTTGTTTTTGTAACTTTGACCAAACAATATTTTGCAAAATTGGACGTAATATCCTTCACTAATTTTTTTTTGAAAAAATTGTCGGGCGGCAAGGGGTAACAAATTCCAAGTCTGTTAATAGAGTGAACTTCATTGTCAAGACGAACAGAAATACAAAATTTGAAGTCAATCTGCCAAACAATTTCCAATTTATAGCAAAGTAACGAAAAAACCTATAAAAAGGCTTTATTTTTAACCAGAGTAGTACTTCGAAAAAATGGCCGAAACTTGTATTTTTGCAATTTGCACGCTCCCGGGCAACGCCGGGTAAATCTACTAGTCTAATATATAAAGGAGAAAATTTGTTTGTTTGTTTGTTTGTCCAGGATTCACGTGAAAACCCCTAGTCCGATTGTCACAAAATTTTAAAGGAATAGTTACGAGAGGCCGGGGGTGACGTAGGCTATGTCGCATTTTTATAAGTAAACAGGTTGCGGCTCCAGAGCTGTTTTAAGCTTTTTCGTTTTTTGGATGTCGAGTCAAAACGGTTTGACCAATTGACTTGAAATTTTGCACAAAAGTTACTCTTAGCAACCGGAATTAGTTGTATAAATTTGGTTGGAATAAATTAACCCGTTTCGTCCTGGCGAGCTTCCAAAGTATTTTGTGTTTCCGATTTGTGTCCAATTTTACAGGCTGATTTTGCAGTCGAAAAGAGAGCCTGACACAAATTTTTGTTGAGTTCAGTTGACCCGTTTGGGCACGAGGGTCCAATGAAGCTTTTGCAATGTTTTTAATGTCATGTCAAAACGGTTTGACCGATTGACTTGAAATTTTGCACAAATGTTCCCCTTAGCAACCGAAATTAGTTGCATAAATTTGGTTGGAATAAATTAACCCACTTCGGCCTGGCGGGCTTCCAAAAAATTTTGTGTTTCCAATTTGTGCCCAATTTTACAGAGCAGTTTCGCAGTCGAAAAGAGTTGATTTCTACAACGACGCCATGAAATTTTCTATAAATTTTATTTGCTTAAACGATTAAAAGAATTGGAAATTTTGTACCAGCATTTTAATTAAAACCCACAGGATTAATTTGGTTTTGACCTGTTTGCGCTTTTTGAACAAAAATTCAATGAAATTTTTATATTTTTGGTATGAACGCAAGTTAGCCTTTATTCCAAAAGCTCACTTAATTAATAAGTTATCAACAATTTCCTTCTCCACATTTTTTCGTAAGTTTTTGTTTATTATCTAATTTGGAGTTGTTGTTTTTTAAAAATAGATTTTAGTGTGAAATTGCAGTTTTCTTCAAATGAAATCTAAAAACAAAAAAATTCAATTTCGTATATATAATGTTTAAATACATAGTATATTAAAACAGTTGTTCCAAAAAAGAAGACTACAAAACTCATTTAATGCAAATGAAATCCCTATTTCTGACGCGGACTGTCTTGAAATAATTGGTGTGAACATAAAATTTTCTAATAAAAGTGTTAATATTGTTAACACATACATTCCACAGTTAAGTTAATTAACTGTGTAATGTATGTGTTAAATTAAGTTGAGTTAATTTTATGTGGAAACTTTAATCTCCCTAATATAACTTGGATCAATCATGACGAAGAATCTTTTTTGATTGCTGATTCTTCAGTGAATGAACCTGATTCTCGATTTATTGATGGTTTAAATACCAACGATTTACAACAGGTTTCCCATAGCCGCAATTTTAAAGATAAACAATTGGATCTAATATTTACTTCTGATTGGAATAATATTATTTTCTGTGAATCCCAACTTAGCTTTAAAACCCATTATAATAATATTATAAACAAAGCTAATTCACTATTGGGATTTGTTAAAGGTTCTGCAAAGGAATTTTCAGATCCTTATGTTCTTAAATCGTTGTACACTTGTCTTGTCAGACCAAACTTGGAATATGCTAGTCAAGTTTGGTCTCCGTTTTATATGGTACACATTGATAGGATTGAGGCAATACAAAAAAATTTTCTTAGATTTGCCTTACGCCATTTGCCATGGTCGAATCCCATTATTTTACCACCATATGAACAAAGGCTAAAATTAATTGATTTGTGTACTTTAAATTTTCGACGTGAAATTTCTGATGTCATTTTAATTACAGAAATTGTCAAGGGTAACGTTAAATCTAATTTAATTTCTAGTAAAATTATTATTAGAAATCTTCAACGCCTTCGCTCTTGCAATTTATTTAAAACTAATAATCATAGGACTAACTATGGCAAATTCGAATCTATTAATAGAATGCTTATTATAGGTAACAAACATAAACATTATATTGACTTTACACTTTCAAAACACTCCCAAAAACAAAAATTATACAATCGCTATTATTAGGATTATTTTTGTTTTGTTTTTCTTGTAGTAATGTAAAGTTTATAATTTTTAACTTTTAATTTTAATTTTAGTCAAATGTGTAATTTTTTATATTGATTTTAATTGTTATTTGTTTGCTTTCTGTAAACTGTTTGTGTTAAGCAGTATAATAAATAAATAAAAATAAATAAATAAATAAATTTCTCTCATAAAATCATAAAAAAACGAGGAAGAGCGTAGTACAATTTTCAGGTAAGTACTAAACAAAATATAAGGTGAAAAGCAGATTTTTAAACCTTTTCTTAACCATCGACTATATTTTATTCAAACGTTGGCAATTCAAGATAACTACTATTGACATAGTATAATTACATAATGGCAAATTTAGTATACCCTTTTGACCTAGAGTCATTTTAATTCAGTTCACATTATTCGCTGGAAACCTACCATCCTCAACTCTATCGTCAAGGAGCATTAAATTGTTAAGAAAAATTAGAGATAATCGTTCATACTGTTTTGCAAACTGTTTTTTAAAGGTTTTGTTTCGCAATCGGTTAAAAGAACTGGACAAACATTTTTTTAAGCATTCCCCTAATTCAAAGAAGTTGTACCTACTTTCAAAAATTGTACGTAATTTACTTAAAAATTTTTTTTTTGAACAATCGTCAGGTCGGCAGGGGTTAACAAATTCTAAATCTGTTAGTAAAGTGAACTTCATTTTCAAAGAGGAACACATATACAAAATTTGAAGTTAATCGGTTAAATCATTTCTAATATATAGCAAAGAAACGAAAAAACCTATAAAAAGCTGTTGGGCCACAATGGGTTAACGGAACTTCACAAATATTTATTGTGTCCTCATTTATAAGCAAAGTAGTATTTAAAAAAATAGCTGAAACTTGCTTTTGTACAATTTGCAAGCTTCCGGGCAACGCCGGGTAAATCTGTTAGTAAAATCTAAAATCAAAAAGTTCAGTTTCGTATATATTATGCTTAAATAGAGTATTTTTATCCATTTTCTAAAAAAAGCCTACATATCTTTCATTAAATCACAAAAAAACAAGGAAGAGTGTAATATAACTTTCACTTAAGTACAAAACAAAATATAAGTTGAAAAGCAGCTCTTTAAACCTCGTCCAGTACATCGACTACATTTTATTCATACGTTTGCCATTCAAGTTAACAACCATTGACATAGAGCAATACTCATATGAAACAGGAAGTTGTATGGCATCAGGTAGAACGCATTGCACTACCCCAATATAATTTTCAACTATTTTTGAAAAAATTTTTGACACCCAATCTTTATTAGGTTTGGAGTAATGCTCTTATATAAAAAAGAATTTTATGGCAACTACTCGAACCTACTGCAGCAGACAAACCAAACATTATCCTGGTGTGCTGACTGACTGGAATGCAATAACGACCATGTGTTCGTGCTCTACAACCTCTGATCTATTCATCTAAGCAAATATAAGTAAAACTGAGAGACACTTTCTTCAATTTAAGGAACCGCTTTTAAATTTATGAAAAGCCTTTAACATATGTTGAAATATAATGTTGGACCTTTAAATTTTGTTAATTATTAAAAAAAAATTGGACAGGTATTCAAGTAACAAAAGAATTTTGTTAACCGACTCCTACTAATTTCAGAGGATCTAACTTCTTCCAAAAATTCAAGACCCTAGCAGACTTGAAAGAATTGATTTTTGTATAATGATAAATTTTGATACCGTATGGCAACCCTAAACAATTGTCTTTAAAAATTAATAAAGTTTAGAGAACCAGCTATCTTTTACCGTTTTTAGATTGAAAATACACTTAACACAACTCTTGCTATTACAATTTAAAAATAGGGCTTTTTCAAATTTAGGGACTGTACCTCCGTAGCGGGTGTGGCTAAAGAAAAAAGTTCTTCTACGAAATTATTGTTTTTGTAGGTATTGACGTGGTTGGAATTTTTTTACTCTATTTAAAAAAAGTAAAGTAAAACTTTTTGTAAACATACGGACGGACAGAATGAAGCTATATAAGCACATTTTTACAAAATTTTTTGAAAACATGCTAAAAATGAGAATTTACCAGAGTTTGATTTTATTGCTCAAACGAGCGCTCTTGAGCTCATTTTTTCAAAGTCTCGCATGAGCAAGAGATTTATTTTAAAAATAAAATAAAACAAAAGAATATATTTTTTTCAATATATACTTTTATTCAAGTAAAACCCCTTAAAGGTAGAAAATAACAAAATGATTGTAGATATTGGTTCTTTTAATGTTTGAAAACTTTTAAGCTTAAAATTTTCATTAACAAAAAAATTGATGGTAGATTTTTATACCCAACACCTAGAGAATAGGTAAAGGAGTATATTAACTTTGGTATTGTGTTTCTAACAAACTTAAGGAAGAAAGACATGGAAAACTATATATATTTGTGATCAGCGTGACCTTCTGAGTCGATATAACCATGTCCGTCCGTCCGAAGACACGAAAACTCAAAAAATAATGGAGCTATCTTCACGAAATTTTAGCTGTAGGTTTCTAGGACTATGGGTTCGTGCTCTAGATTTTTCAATCGGTCAAAGGGCTAACGAACATATATAAAAAATCACGATAACTCTACAACTAACCCCGCTATCTTCATCAAATTTGTTCTGTAGGTTACTAGTAATCAAACTACGGTGGGGATTGCGTACGGTCGAGATTGGACCACGGGTTCGGAACCTAGAACTTTTTGATCGAATTTTGGCCAAACGAGCATAATTCCGAAACCAATGAAGATAGAACCTCCAAAAGCTTTTGAAGCTTTTGCCTCAAGGGAGTAGTGGGTCGGGAAGCAGATACACATTTCGGAAGACTTTAAAGCATATCTTTAAAATTAATAAAGATAGCAACTTTAAAAAATTTAAAAGCTTCAAATTTGGCACAAGGGTGTTCTTTACCGTTTCTTTCGTGTCCCGGTAATTTTCGATCAATAGGAGTTGTGGTTCAGTACCCCTCTTAGACCTCCCAAGCTTTAAAAGCTTATAATTGGAATTACTAAAAATAGTAACTTAAAATTAAGATAGAAAGTTCCAATTGTGCACAAGGTTTAACTAGTAATGAAAGTATTACGAGGACTGAAATTGGACGAAGAATATATTTCCTATGTTTATTTCCTATTTTCTATGTGTCCCCGAAATTTAGACTTAATTGTAGTGGTGGTTCAGGTGCCGCCATAGAAATCCCAAAATTAAAAAGCTTATCTTCGAAATTCATGAAAAAGAAACTTTAAATTTGATACACGAGGGTTCTTTCCTATTTCCGTTTTTATGTAACACTTTTATATTTTTAAAAGGCTAAGAATATTACTATAAAACATATTTTGTATAATATTTTATAAATTAAAAACAAAATATTTTTTTAATAAATGATTAAATTCTTTTTTTTTAATTTTTTTTTTTATATCATATATTTTATGAATTATTACCATAGGTGATATATAATTAAGGCCTTGTAAATGATATTTTAAGCTATATTCAAAGGTACTTGTTCATTTATATAAAATTTATTTTTATATTTGAATGAATTATATGATAAGTTCTAAATTTGTAATTGTATTTTAAAAATACATTTATTGCAAATTTTGCGTTTATTATCTTTTGTAATAGGTACATGAACTAACAATTTAAAATAATTTCAATTTTGGAAATATTAATAGTTTTTAGAGTTTTTAAATATATTATGCTTTGATTAGCTTTTTATCACAAATTTTAATAATTCAAATTTGCCAATTAACTTGCCCTATTACTTTACCGGCCCAGTTTTAGTTTTAACTTCGTGGCTTCATTAGATACACAGTTATTGAATTGACAACTTTGTATGGCAGCTGTCCGAAATGGGGCCGTAACATTTTGAAAATTTATATAAGTGCTCGATTCACTAAAAAATTAACCATGTGGTTTTTTCATCCTCGTAGTATAATTAGTTTTGAAGAAATTCATATTCGTGCAAAGAAATTGTATGACAGCCCCCCGAAAATGGGGCCGTAACAGTTTGAAACTTCATATAAGTTCTAGATTCATTATAAAACTAACCGTGTGTAATTTTCATCTTCGTAGTATAATCAGTTTTTAAGATATTCATATTGGTGCAAAGAAGTTGTATGACAGCCCCCCGAAAATGGGGCCGTTAAATTTTGAAACTTCATATAAGTTCTAGATTCATTATAAAACTAACCCTGTTTAATTTGAATCCTCGTAGTATAATTAGTTTTGAAGAATTTCATATTGATGCATAAAAGTTGTATGGCAGCTCCCCGAAGCCTTGGTCCGATTTTAATCAAAAACAAAATGGAACCTAGAAATTGTTTAAAAATGACTTTGTGTAAAGAATGAGTGTTATGAAGCCATTCCCGTTCGAGTGTTATATTGCGATAATAATAATAAAATAGTTTAATGGGTTGTGGAAGTATATTGTGTTAACTATTTTTTGTAATACATTTTACTGTTTGACGAATGATAGTTTATGTTATGGCAGGAAAAATATGTATTATAAAATCATCATTTATCCTGTTTTTATAATCGTACATATGAATGATATTTATCGTGATTAAAGTAAAGTATAAATCAAAATTATTTTGAGTAATATTTTATGTTAAAAAATAAGATTATTTGATGAATTTTAATTGATTTTTCAATGGATTTTTGTCCAAATTCTAAGGGAAGCACTCATTCCGTTCAATGTATGATACTCGCGTCCCTGGTAGGTATAGGTAATCTACATACGAACATGCTTACTTTTAAGATTTCACGCATTCACGTAAGATTATTATTTACTTTTTAGCACATTTTCAAAAAATTTTGTAAAAATGTGCCTATATAGTTTCACTCTGTCCGTCCGTCTGTCTGTCTGTCCGTCTGCCCGTCTGTCCGTCTGTCCGTCCGTATGTTTACAAAAACTTTTACATCGTTTGAAATATAGAAAAGAAATTTTAACCACGAGTAGGTATTACAAAAAAAATAGTTTCGTAGAAGAATTTTTTTCTATAGCCCCACCTGTTAGGGAGCTGCAGCCCCCCCAAAGTTGGGAAAATCCCTATATTCAAATTGTTATAACAAGAGTTCTATTAAGTGTATTTTCAATCTGAAAACGGCAAAAGATAGCTGGTTTTATAAACTTTATAAATTACGGTACTAAAATTTACCATTATGCTAAACTCAATTTTTGCAAAATTTTTGGCCACACATACCTTCTAAACGGTTCAAGCTAGGGTCTTGAAATTTTGGGAGTAGTTAGATCCTCTGAAATAAGAAGAAGTCGGTTAACAAATTGTTTTTGTCACGTCCCCTGTTTTGCAGCTATAAGGGCTCCAAAATTGAAATTTTGCTATTTTTAAACACCTGTAACTTGAATACCTGTCCAAATTTTTTTTTAGTAATATACAAAATTCAAAGCACTATAATTATATTTCAACATGTGTCAAAGGTTTTTCTTAATTTTGAAGGGTGACGAAGCTACAGCCCCTGCAAATTCCGAAAAAGCCCTATATTTAAATTGATATAACAAGAGTTCTGATAGGTTTATTTTCAATTGAAAAACTGTTGAAGCGAGCTGCTTTTATAGACTTTACAAAAATACTTTGCTTAAAGGTTTAGGGTTGCCATACGGTACTAAAATTTACCACTGTGCAAAACTCAATTTTTGCAAAATTTTTGGCCCCACATATCTTTTAAACGGTTCAAGCTAGGGTCTTGAAATTTTGGGAGAAGTTAGATCCTCAGAAATTAGTAGGGGTCGGTTAACAAAATTTTTTTGTCGAACCCCATGTTCAGGGGCTATAAGGGCTCGAGAACTAATAGTTTGCTATTTTTAAACACCTGTAACTTGAATACCTGTTTAAATATTTTTTCCTTAATATACAAAATTTAAAGGTCTAACATTATATATTAACATATGTTAAAGGTTTTTCTTAAATTTAAAAGGGGTTCTTTAAATATAAGAAAGTGTCTCTCAGTTTTAACCATTTTTGCCTAAATAGTAAAATTCTAAAAAAAATTTCAAATTTTGGTGGAATTCACAATTTAATTCCTAGAACCTGAAAAAGTTTGGGGGAAGGGGAGTAGTGAGCATTATATCCTTGAGAAATTTGGCAACCTTCCCCATACAGGGGCTACTAGGACTTAAAAATTTACTGTTATTATAGGTAAGCAGTAACTTAGTCACCAACGTATATATTTCCTAAATTAAACGCTAATATTGAAGCTTCAACATTATATTCCGATAAAATACTTAGTATGAAATACTATATTATTTTGAAAATGTGCTTTTTTAAAAACCCTTGGTTTTTTTCATGACTTGTTTTATTTTACGAACACAATACAAATAAACTTATATTAAACACATTATATGTATACCTACTATAATATATACATATCCATTCTTATGGATATCACCATATTATATTAAAACAATCATTTGACAACCGTTAAATTTTGTATTACGAAATATGCTTCGATTCTAAAAAGCACATACAGAAAAAGAAACGAATGACTAATATAATTTCTTGTTGCATTTTAAGAATTTGAAGATTTTGAAGTCTACTTTTTGTATGTTCCATATTTTATAAAAATATGGGTTCGTTGCTTCAAATTCGCTTCATGGTGAAAGTTTCTTTTTAATTTCAATTAGTAGTTTTTATACCCTACACCTATAGAATAGGTAAAGGGGTATATTAACTTTGGTATGGTGTTTGTAACCACCTAAAGGAAGCGAGCTAGATATGGAAAAGTATATATATTTGTGATCAGCGTGACCGCCTTAGTCGATATAGCCATGTCCGTCCGTCCGTCCGTCCGTCCATCCGTCCTTCCGTCCGTCCATCCGTCCTTCCTTCCGTCCGTCCGTGCGTCCGTCCGTAGGCACGATAACTCAAAAAATAATGGAGCTATCTTGATGAAATTTTAACTGTAGGTTACTAGGACTGAAAGTACGCCGGGGATTGCATATGGGCGAAATCGGCTCATGGATTCGGATTCGGGACCTTTTAATCGATCGAAGGGCTAACGAACATATATAAGAAATCACGATAACTCAACAACTAATGACGCTTTCTTCATCAAATTTGTGCTGTAGGTAACTAGTATTTGTCCCTTCCTATTTCCTAAGTGTCTTGTGAATTTGGGTCCCATTGGAGTAGTGGGTCGGGGACCAGCCACACATTTCCGAAGACCTTAAAGCATATCTTTAAAATTAATAAAGATAACAACTTGAAAAAATATAGAAGCTTCCAATTTGCCACAAGGGTGTTCTTTACTATATCTTGCGTGTTCCCCTAATTTGGGATCAATTGGAGTGGTGGTTCTGTACCCCTCTCAGACCTCCCAAGTTTTAAAGGCTTATAATCGAAATTAATAAAAATAGTTACTTAAAATTAGGATTGACCGTTCAAATTGTGTACAAGGGTTAACTAGTACTATAAGTACAGCGCGGACTATATAACGGCAAAATACACCCAACGGTTCGGATTCCGGACCTTTTAATCGATGTCAGGGCTAAGGAACATATATAAAAAATCACGATAACTCAACAACTAATGAGGCTATCTTCATGAAATTTGTGCTGTAGGTTATTGGCAGCGAAACTACGGCGGTGATTACGTACGGTGAGGATTGGACAATGGGTTCGGAACTTAGAACTTTTTGACCGAATTTAGGCCAAACGAGCATAATTCCGAAACCAATGAAGATTGAACCTCCAAATTTGGTATCAGGGTGTCCCTTCCTATTTCGTAAGTGTCTTTGAAATTTGGGCCCCATTGGAGTAGTGGATCGGGGACCAGCCACTCAGTTCTTAGGCCCTTAAAGCATATTTTCGAAATTAATAAAGATATTTACTTGAAACAAATGTAGAAGCTTCCAATTTGCCACAAGGGTGTTCTTTACTATTTCTTGCGTGCCCCCCTAATTTGGGATCAATTGGAGTGGTGGTTCAAAACCTATCTTATACCCCCCAATGTGTAAAAGCTTATCATCGAAATTAATAAAACTAGTAACTTAAAATTAAGATAGATCGTTCCAATTGTGTACAAGGGTTAACTAGTATTGAAAGTATGACGGGACTGCATATGGGCGAAATCGTACCATAATTCATTTATCATATATCTTAAAAACACCATAACTCAAAAAATAATGCCGGTATTTAGATGAAATTTAACAGTAGGTTACTAGTAATGAAAGTACCATGGGAATTGGTTGTGGTCGAGTTTAATTTCGAGGCCAAAGAATATATTTCCTATGTCCTATGTGTCTCCGAAATCTAGACTTAATTGTAGTGGTTCAGCTATGTTCAAAGGTACTTGCTGCATTTATGTAAAATTTATTTTTATATTTAAATGAATTATATGAAAAGGTGTAAATTTTTAATTGTATTTTAGAGATACATTTATTGCATATTTTGCGTTTATAAGTTTTTCTATTAGGTATATAAACTAACCATTTAAAATAATTGCAATTTTTAAAAATTTGGATTAATAAATATATTATGCTTTGATTATCTTTTTATCACAAAATTTAATAATTAGAATTTTTTCATTTTGTAATTGAATTGAAATAAATATATTTTCATTTATTTCAAGTTTGTTTGTTTTTTAATATTTTTAAATAGATAAATTAGTAAGAATTTGTAGTATTTTTTAATAGATAGGGTAATTAGAAAATGCTTTTAGTATTATACAGTTAATTTGGTTAGCTATGTCTTACGATCAAATTAATAACAGCTTCTATGGTGTTAAAATGACTTATGGATATGTAATTAAATTTGAACCAAATAGCTGTAGGGTATTTCTAAGTCGGCTGCACCGACTGACTGTTTCTTTACTTGTTATACCCTACACCTATAGAATAGGTAAAGGGGTATATTAACTTTGGTATGGTGTTTGTAACCACCTAAAGAAAGCGAGCTAGATATGGAAAAGTATATATATTTGTGATCAGCGTGACCGGCTTAGTCGATATAGCCATGTCCGTCCGTCCGTCCGTAGGCACGATAACTCAAAAAATAATGGAGCTATGTTGATGAAATTTTAACTGTAGGTTACTAGGACTGAAAGTACGGCGGGGATTGTATATGGGCGAAATCGGCCCATGGGTTCGGATTCTGGACCTTTTAATCGGTTTCAGGGCTAACGAACAAATATAAAAAATCACGATAACTCAACAACTAAGGACGCTATCTTCATCAAATTTGTGCTGTAGGTTACTAGTAGTGAAAATACTTCGGGAATTACGTAAGGTCGGGATTGGACCATGGGTTCGGAACCTAGAACTTTTTGATCGAATTTAGGCCAAACGAGCATAATTCCGAAACCAATGAAGATAGAACCTCCAAATTTAGTATCAGGGTGTCCCTTCCTATTTCCTAAGTGTCTTGTGAATTTGGGTCCCATTGGAGTAGTGGGTCGGGGACCAGCCACACATTTCCGAAGACCTTAAAGCATATCTTTAAAATTAATAAAGATAACAACTTGAAAAAATGTAGAAGCTTCCAATTTGCCACAAGGGTGTTCTTTACTATCTCTTGCGTGTTCCCCTAATTTGGGATCAATTGGAGTGGTGGTTCTGTACCCCTCTCAGACCTCCCAAGTTTTAAAGGCTTATAATCGAAATTACTAAAAATAGTTACTTAAAATTAGGATAGACCGTTCAAATTGTGTACAAGGGTTAACTAGTACTATAAGTACAGCGCGGACTATATAAGGGCGAAATCAGCCCAACGGTTCGGATTCCGGACCTTTTAATCGATGTCAGGGCTAAGGAACATATATAAAAAATCACGATAACTCAACAACTAATGAGGCTATCTTCATGAAATTTGTGCTGTAGGTTATTGGCAGCGATACTACGGCGGTGATTACGTACGGTGAGGATTGGACAATGGGTTCGGAACTTAGAACTTTTTGATCGAATTTAGGCCAAACGAGCATAATTCCGAAACCAATGAAGATAGAACCTCCAAATTTGGTATCAGGGTGTCCCTTCCTATTTCGTAAGTGTCTTTGAAATTTGGGCCCCATTGGAGTAGTGGATCGGGGACCAGTCACTCAGTTCTTAGGCCCTTAAAGCATATTTTCGAAATTAATAAAGATAGTTACTTGAAACAAATGTAGAAGCTTCCAATTTGCCACAAGGGTGTTCTTTACTATTTCTTGCGTGCCCCCCTAATTTGGGATCAATTGGAGTGGTGGTTCAGAACCTCTCTTAGACCCCCCAATGTGTAAAAGCTTATCATCGAAATTAATAAAACTAGTAACTTAAAATTAAGATAGAGCGTTCCAATTGTGTACAAGGGTTAACTAGTATTGAAAATATGACGGGACTGCATATGGGCGAAATCGTACCATAATTTCGGGTCCTGGAACCCTTGAAAAGTTCAAGGACTAACAAACATATATCTTAAAAACACCATAACTCAAAAAATAATGCCGGTATTTAGATGAAATTTAACAGTAGGTTACTAGTAATGAAAGTACCATGGGAATTGGTTGTGGTCGAGTTTAATTTCGAGGCCAAAGAATATATTTCCTATGTCCTATGTGTCTCCGAAATCTAGACTTAATTGTAGTGGTTCAGCTATGTTCAAAGGTACTTGCTGCATTTATGTAAAATTTATTTTTATATTTAAATGAATTATATGAAAAGGTGTAAATTTTTAATTGTATTTTAGAAATACATTTATTGCATATTTTGCGTTTATAAGTTTTCTATTAGGTATATAAACTAACCATTTAAAATAATTGCAATTTTTAAAAATTTGGATTATTAAATATATTATGCTTTGATTATCTTTTTATCACCAAATTTAATAATTAGAATTTTTTCATTTTGTAATTGAATTGGAATAAATATATTTTCATTTATTTCAAGTTTGTTTGTTTTTTAATATTTTTAAATAGATAAATTAGTAAGAATTTGTAGTATTTTTTAATAGATAGGGTAATTAGAAAATGCTTTTAGTATTATACAGTTAATTTGGTTAGCTATGTCTTACGATCAAATTAATAACAGCTTCTATGGTGTTAAAATGACTTATGGATATGTCCTTAAATTTGAACCAAATAGGTGTAGGGTATTTCTAAGTAGGTTGCACCGACTGACTGTTTCTTTACTTGTTATACCCTACACCTATAGAATAGGTAAAGGGGTATATTAACTTTGGTATGGTGTTTGTAACCACCTAAAGGAAGCGAGCTAGATATGGAAAAGTATATATATTTGTGATCAGCGTGACCGCCTTAGTCGATATAGCCATGTCCGTCCGTCCGTCCGTCCGTCCGTCCGTAGGCACGATAACTCAAAAAATAATGGAGCTATATTGATGAAATTTTAACTGTAGGTTACTAGGACTGAAAGTACGGCGGGGATTGCATATGGGCGAAATCGGCCCGTGGGTTCGGATTCTGGACTTTTTAATCGGTTTCAGGGCTAACGAACAAATATAAAAAATCACGATAACTCAACAACTAATGACGCTATCTTTATCAAATTTGTGCTGTAGGTTACTAGTAATGAAACCACTTCGGGAATTGCGTAAGGTCGGGATTGGACCATGGGTTCGGAACCTAGAACTTTTTGATCGAATTTAGGCCAAACGAGCATAATTCCGAAACCAATGAAGATAGAACCTCCAAATTTAGTATCAGGGTGTCCCTTCCTATTTCGTAAGTGTCTTGTGAATTTGGGTCCCATTGGAGTAGTGGGTCGGGGACCAGCCACACATTTCCGAAGACCTTAAAGCATATCTTTAAAATTAATAAAGATAACAACTTGAAAAAATGTAGAAGCTTCCAATTTGCTACAAGGGTGTTCTTTACTATCTCTTGCGTGTTCCCCTAATTTGGGATCAATTGGAGTGGTGGTTCTGTACCCCTCTCAGACCTCTCAAGTTTTAAAGGCTTATAATCGAAATTACTAAAAATAGTTACTTAAAATTAGGATAGACCGTTCAAATTGTGTACAAGGGTTAACTAGTACTATAAGTACAGCGCGGACTATATAAGGGCGAAATCAGCCCAACGGTTCGGATTCCGGACCTTTTAATCGATGTCAGGGCTAAGGAACATATATAAAAAATCACGATAACTCAACAACTAATGAGGCTATCTTCATAAAATTTGTGCTGTAGGTTATTGGCAGCGAAACTACGGCGGTGATTACGTACGGTGAGGATTGGACAATGGGTTCGGAACTTAGAACTTTTTGATCGAATTTAGGCCAAACGAGCATAATTCCGAAACCAATGAAGATAGATCCTCCAAATTTGGTATCAGGGTGTCCCTTCCTATTTCGTAAGTGTCTTTAAAATTTGGGCCCCATTGGAGTAGTGGATCGGGGACCAGCCACTCAGTTCTTAGGCCCTTAAAGCATATTTTCGAAATTAATAAAGATAGTAACTTGAAACAAATGTAGAAGCTTCCAATTTGCCACAAGGGTGTTCTTTACTATTTCTTGCGTGCCCCCTTAATTTGGGATCAATTGGAGTGGTGGTTCAGAACCTCTCTTAGACCCCCCAATGTGTAAAAGCTTATCATCGAAATTAATAAAACTAGTAACTTAAAATTAAGATAGAGCGTTCCAATTGTGTACAAGGGTTAACTAGTATTGAAAGTATGACGGGACTGAATATGGGCGAAATCGTACCATAATTCATATATCATATATCTTACAAACACCATAACTCAAAAAATAATGCCGGTATTTTGATGAAATTTAACAGTAGGTTACTAGTAATGAAAGTACCATGGGAATTGGTTGTGGTCGAGTTTAATTTCGAAGCCAGAGAATATATTTCTTATGTCCTATGTGTCTCCGAAATCTAGACTTAATTGTAGTGGTTCAGCTATGTTCAAAGGTACTTGCTGCATTTATGTAAAATTTATTTTTATATTTAAATGAATTATATGAAAAGGTGTAAATTTTTAATTGTATTTTAGAAATACATTTATTGCATATTTTGCGTTTTTAAGTTTTATCTTTTAGGTATATAAACTAACCATTTAAAATAATTGCAATTTTTAAAAATTTGGATTATTAAATATATTATGCTTTGATTATCTTTTTATCACAAAATTTAATAATTAGAATTTTTTCATTTTGTAATTGAATTGGAATAAATATATTTTCATTTATTTCAAGTTTGTTTGTTTTTTAATATTTTTAAATAGATAAATTAGTAAGAATTTGTAGTATTTTTTAATAGATAGGGT
Source organism: Dolichopus griseipennis (assembly GCA_963082915.1). NCBI lineage: Eukaryota > Metazoa > Arthropoda > Insecta > Diptera > Dolichopodidae > Dolichopus > Dolichopus griseipennis. The sequence goes on from OY720441.1 coordinate 225,876,800, forward strand.
AATTAGAAAATGTTTTTAGTATTATACAGTTAATTTGGTTAGCTATGTCTTACGATCAAATTAATAACAGCTTCTATGGTGTTAAAATGACTTATGGATATGTCCTTAAATTTGAACCAAATAGGTGTAGGGTATTTCTAAGTCGGTTGCACCGACTGACTGTTTCTTTACTTGTTTTTTTTTTATTTAAGTACATTTTTGTTTAAATTTTAAATTAATAAACTAATCGATAAAATATTTGCTTGCTAATAAATGAATTAAAAATGTTTATAGGTTTTAATACCCAACACCTATAGAATAGGTAAATGGGTATATTAACATTGGTATGGTGTTTGTAGCCACCTAAAGGAAGCGAGCTAGATATGGAAAACTATATATATTTGTGATCAGCCTGACCGCCTTAGTCGATATAGCCATGTCCGTCCGTCCGTCCGTCCGTAGGCACGATAACTCAAAAAATAATGGAGCTATCTTGATGAAATTTTAACTGTAGGTTACTAGGACTGAAAGTACGGCGGGGATTGCATATGGGCGAAATCGGTCATTGGGTTCGGATTTTAGACCTTTTAATCGATCGAAGGGCTAACGAACATATATAAAAAATCACGATTACTCAACAACTAATGACGCTATCTTCATCAAATTTGTGCTGTAGGTTATTGGTAATGAAACTACGGCGGCGATTGGGTACGGTGAGGTTTGGACAATGGGTTCGGAACTTAGAACTTTTTGATCGAATTTAGGCCAAACTAGCATAATTCCGAAACCAATGATGATAGAACCTCCAAATTTGGTTTCAGGGTGTCGCTTTCGATTCCCTTAGTGTCCTTTAAATTTGAGCTCAATTGGAGTACTGGGTGTGGACCAGCCTCTCAGTTCCAAGGACCTTAAAGCATATTTTCGAAATTAATACAGATAGTAACTAGAAGCTTCAAATTTGGCACATGGCTGTTCTTTACTATTTCCTGCGTGTTCCTCTAATTTTGTACCTTACATAGACCCCCCAATGTGTAAAAGTTTATCATCAAAATTAATAAAACTAGTAACTTAAAATTAAGATAGAACGTTCCAATTGTGTACAAGGGTTCACTAGTATTTAAAGTATAACGGGACTGCATATGGGCGAAATCGTACCATGGTTTCGGGTTCTGGAACCCTTGACAAGTTCAAGGACTAAAAAACATATATCTTAAAAACACCATAACTCAAAAAATAATGCCGGTATTTTGATGAAATTTAAACTCTAGGTTACTAGTAATGAAAGTACCATGCAAATTGGTTCTAGTCGAGTTTAATTTCAAAGCCAAATTATATATTTCCTATGTCCTATGTGTCTCCGAAATCTAAACTAAATTGTAATGGTTCAGCTATGTTCAAAGGTAGTTGCTGCATTTATGTAAAATTTATTTCAATATTTAAATGAATTATATGAAAAGGTCTAAAATTGTAATTGTATTTTAGAAATACATTTATTGCATATTTTGCGTTTATAAGCTTTTCTATTAGGTATATAAACTAACCATTTAAAATAATTGCAATTTTTAAAAATTTGGATTGTAAAATATATTATGCTTTGATTATCTTTTTATCACAAAATTTAATAATTAAAATTTTTTCTTTTTGTAATTGAATTGGAATAAATATATTTTCAGTTATTTCAAGTTAGTTTGTTTTCTAATATTTTTAAATAGATAAATTAGTAAGAATTTGTAATATTTTTTAATAGATAGTGTAATTAGAAAATGTTTTTAGTATTATAAGTCAAGTACCTTTGAACATAACTGAACCACTACAATTAAGTCTAAATTTCGGGGACACATAGGAAATAGTAAATATATTCTTTGGCTTCGAAATTAAACTCGACCAGAACCTATTCCCATGGTACTTTCATTACTAGTAACCTAGTGTTAAATTTCATCAAAATACCGGCATTATTTTTTGAGTTATGGTGTTTTTAAGATATATGTTTGCTAGTCCTTGAACTTTTCAAAAGTTCCAGAACCCAAAACCATGGTACGATTTCGCCCATATGCAGTCCCGTCATACTTTCAATACTAGTTAACCCTTGTACACAATTGGAACGTTCTAGCTTAATTTTAAGTTAATAGTTTTAATAATTTCGATGATAAGCTTTTACACATTGGGGGGTATAAGAGAGGTTCTGAACCACCACTCCAATTGATCCCAAATTAGAGGGGCACGCAAGAAATTGTAAAGAACACCCTGGGCCAAATTTGAAGCTTCTACATTTGTTTCAAGTTACTATCTTTATTAATTTCGAGAATATGCTTTAAGGTTCTCGGAACTGAGTGGCTGGTCCCCGACCCACTACTCCAATAAGGCCCAAATTTTAAAGACACTTACGCAATAGGAAGGGACACCCTGATACCAAATTTGGAGGTTCTATCTTTATTGGTTTCGGAATTATGGTCGTTTGCCCTAAATTCGATCAAAAAGTTCTAGGTTCCGAACCCATTGTCCAATCCTCACCGTACTTAATCATCGCCGTAGGTTAATTACCAATACCCTACAGCACAAATTTCATGAAGATAGCCTCATTAGTTGTTGGGTTATCGTGATTTTTTATATATGTTCGTTAGCCCGGACACCGACTAAAAGGTCCGGAATCCGAACCGTTGGGCTGATTTCACCCTTATATAGTCCGCGCTGTACTAATAGTACTAGTTAACCCTCGTACACAATTTGAACGGTCTATCTTAATTTTAAGTAACTATTTTTAGTAATTTTGATTATAAGCCTTTAAAACTTGGGAGGTCTGAGAGGGGTACAGAACCACCACTCCAATTGATCCCAAATTAGGGGAACAAGCAAGAGATAGTAAAGAACACCCTTGTGGAAAATTGGAAGCTTCTACATTTTTTCAAGGTTTTATCTTTATTAACTTTAAAGATATGCTTTAAAGTCTTCGGAAATGTGTGGCTGGTAACTGACCCACTACTCCAATGGGGCCCAAATTCACAAGACACTTAGGAAATAGGAAGGGACATCCTGATACCAAATTTGGAGGTTCTATCTTCATTGGTTTCGGAATTATGCTCGTTTGGCCTAAATTCGATCAAAAAGTTCTAGGTTCCGAACCCATGGTCCAATCCCGACCTTACGCAATTCCGAAGTGGTTTCATTACTAGCAACAGAACAAATTTGATGAAGATAGCGTCGTTGGTTGTTGAGTTATCGTGATTTTTTATATTTGTTCGTTAGCCCTGAAACCGATTAAGAAGTCCAGAATCCGAACCCATGGGCCGATTTCGCCCATATGCAATCCCCGCCGTACTTTCAGTCCTAGTAACCTGCAGTTAAAATTTCATCAAGATAGCTCTATTATTTTTTGAGTTATCTGCCTACGGACGGACGGACATGGCTATATCGACTCAGGCGGTCACGCTGATCACAAATATATATACTTTTCCATATCTAGCTCGCTTCCTTTAGGTGGTTACAAACACCATACCAAAGTTAATATACCCCTTTACCTATTCTATAGGTGTAGGGTATAAAAAATGATGCCAAGCTATGTATGTATTTAGTTTCACAACCTTGGTTTAGATTCAAATCGAAATATTTGTTGCCAACGTTCTTAAAGCGCCTACTCAATATGCCTAATTATGTACATATGCACCTAAATATAAGTATATGTAAAATTGTATTAAATAAATGTTTATAAATACCTATTGAGTGTGCATTGTCAAAGTGAAGTATTTTAGTTTTTAAAGTTTCAAAGTTTTAAAGGAACGATCCAAATAATTAATTTTTTTTTGTAATTTTTGTTATTACTGCTGTTGAATTTAAAATAAAAAAAAAAAAACATTTATTTTTTAACGAGGATCGAACTCACATCTGTTTACACCTGAAGTCAGATCTGTTATAACATACATGAACTATATTTATATGGATACTACGTGCTTAACGGAATCTATTGTTGTTGTAAATAGTAATGTCTTGTGATATTGAGAACGAATTGAAAGTGAATTACTATACAGAATTACCCGAAAGTGCAATGTCGAAATATAAAAATAATTTAAAAATTTTGTATTTAAATATTAGAAGTTTGAGAAATAAATTAAATGACGTTGAAATACTAATTAACTCATATGGGTGCATGATACATATACTAGTTCTGAAATTTGTGTACATAAAACTGAAAATCAATTTTTTAATCTACCAGGGTACACCGGATATTTCTCGAATCGTACTGAATCAATTCGAAATATCACGTACGGGGTTCCAGCTTTATATGGGGCCGAAAGTGTTAGTAGCAATCTTGTCTATGAAGAAGAATATAATAACTCCAACATTTTGGTAATTAGATTACAGAAAGAAAATATAAATATTATGTCTTTCTATACGTCTCAACAAACCAATATGGCAGATTTTATAAATAAACACGATCTAATTACTTCTACCTAAAATAAATCTTTAATCTTAGGTGATTTTAATTTAAATCTCCTCGACAAAAACAGCTGCAATGTTAAAAAATATTCACAGGTTTTACTCTCTTGCGGATACTTAATCTACAACAAAATTAAAAATCAGTTTGCAACAGGAATAGACAAAAATTCAAAGACAATAATTGATCACTTTATCTCTGATTTAATAGAATATGATTATTATTTACATATTATCGGCACCCCTCTATCTGATCAGCAGATGTTTCTTATTAGTACAAACATTAACCCGTTCATAGAGCGTAACGCTAATATTTGCAAAACTGTATTAGACTACGATAATTTGTTGACCAATATATTTTGGACAAACATAAACCCACGGAATTGCAGTTTCGACGAATTCGTGCATACCTTATCCCGGCTAATAAAAGATCATACAAGAGTAATTCCTGTACACAATACTAAAAAAAAACATGAGTGGATGACGTCAGATATTTTAAAGACCATAAAAATTCGAGACTCGTTTTTCAAATACAAGAAAAAATACCCTAATGACACAAAAACTAATGATTTATATGAGTTATACAAAAAAAGGTAAAAGATTTAGTGTGGCAAGCTTAAAAGAATTTTTGTAATAGAACCATCTCCAATCATCCAAGTGATAGTAAGAAGCTTTGGATTTTGTATTAAAAAATTATGTACAATAAAAGTGAACCGAAAACCGGTACTCATATAAAAACTATAACATACAACAATAAGGTTATTGAAAATCCTCATCAAATAAGTGACTTATTAAATACGTTTTTCATCTATGTCACTGATATGCTTGGCATTGATTCAAGTCCAATTGATGAGCAATATTTAGACAATTTCAGTAAGATATTTTTACACCTTTTAGTTTAAATTCAACCGCCATTTCCGGTCCCAAGCCCGGATGTAAAAGGAGGAGAGGTAGGAGTAACAACCTCGTTAAAAAACCTTCGTTCAGCTGGCCCGGCTGATAGCACCTTGTAAGGGCTCCTGGCGAGGATACACGTGGGTAGCGTCTGTCCAATAATTGGCGGCTACGAGCGGGCATCTAACTTGGAACAAGCGGCTCGCTATATAAATGTGGAAATTACCTGGAAGTAGGTATAAAATTCCGAGTATTGGCGGTATAACCATAGAGAACAACGCATGGGACTAAATACCCTATTGCATCACCACGGTCCTCCAAAGATGGGGGTTGGGCGTTGGGTTAACTCCCCAACCTTGTGAAAATGATCGAGTTACGAATTCATACAATAAGCCTCGGATAAATAATGATATTGTAAATGGTAACCAGACCCGGAAACGTATAAAAGGACATGATTTAAAAATTGGCACATGGAATGTGCAAACATTGATGCAACCCAGAAAAATGCAAGAAGTGGCAAATGAAATGACTAAATATAAATTAGATATAATAGCCCTACAAGAAATAAGATGGAAAGGAAACTGAGAAATAAACAAACCCTTGTTTTCCCTATATTATAGTGGATATAATAACAGATCAGGAATGTATGGTACTGGTTCTATTGTCAATAAAAATATGAAGAAATCTGTGATAGGATACAACGCAATAACTAGCAGAATATGTAGTATTAGAATAAAAGGAAGATTCAATAATATAACAATTATATCCACGTATGCGCCAACTGAAGAAGCAAATGATGACGACAAGGACAACTTCTATGAAGATTTAAGTAACGTGTGCGAACAACTCCTAGATACGATGATCGTTGGTGATTTAAATGCAAAGGTTGGAAGAGAAGAACATATTAGACATATTACAGGGAAATTTTCACTACATGAAGAATCAAACAATAATGGATTGCGTTTATATCAATTTGCAAATGAAAATAGTTTAAAAATTAGAAGCACTGCATTTGACCGAAAAAACATTTACAAAGGAACATGGAAGAAATTTAAGAAGTCCCTGGAAGAAATTTAGTCAATCAAATTGATCATGCGCTTATTTCACAACGATGGGCAACTACAATAATCGATGTAAGAACATATAGAGGGGCGAATTGCGATAGTGACCACTTTCTAGTAGTAGCAAAAGTCCGACAAAGAATAGCTAATATAGCAAAAATAAAGGAAATAAAAAGAAAGAAGTGGAACAACGAAAAATTTAAAAATGAAGTAGTTGTACAGCAATTCCAAACCAAAATTGAGGATCAATTAGAAAATAAGCAGAAAAAGAAGACAATATAGAAGAAGAATGTGACAGGATTGAAAATGCAGTAAGAGCCGTAGCTGAAGTGGAAATAGGTACTGAAATAGCCAAAAGAAATGAAGAATGGTTTGATCAAGAGTGTAAAAGGGTAATTGAAATAAAAAGCGCAGCTAGACAAAAAATGTTGCAGAGAAACACAAGGGCAAACAGAGAGGAGTATCGAGAAAAAAGAATCATTGCCACAAAAACATGCCGGGCAAAGAAAAGAAAAATGTATAAAAAGAGAATTAAGCAAATCCAAATAGAAAATGATATGAATAATACAAGAAAATTATACAATAAGATTAAACAAGAGATAAATGGCTTCCAACCCAGAATAACATCGTGTAAGGATAAGAAAAACATGAATAACAATAATAACTGAAAATGATATACAAACTGTTGAACCGTTGGTGCCGTTACCATCTATAGAAGAAGTAAGGGAAGCAATAGAAAAATTAAAAAACTGTAAAGCTCCAGGAGAGGATAAACTAGCAGCTGAACTGTACAAAAACGGAGGTACTTGTCTATATAATAAAATACATAGTCTGATATGTAGAATATGGACAAATAACTGCATGCCAAAAAAATGGAGCATAGGGTTGATATGTCCGATTCATAAAAAGGGGGACAAGCTGCAATGCAGTAATTATAGGGGCATAACCCTACTAAACTGTGCAAATAAGATTTTATCAAATATCATCTGTGATAGAATAAAGCCTTATTACGAAGAAATGTAGGAGAATACCAGGGTGGCTTCCGGAGGGAACGATCTACCATAGACCAAATTTTTGTACTTAAACAGATAATGGAAAAGTGTTATGAGTACAACGTCGACCTGCATATTTTATTCATAGATTTTAAACAAGCATTTGGCAGTATAAATAGAAAAAATATTCCCAAAGCACTAGCAGAAATAGGTGTACCTAAGAAATTAATAGATGTAATAAATATGACCATGAATAACTCCATAGGCAAAGTGTTAATACAAGAAAATGCATCGAAAGAATTTAAAATTACGAGTGGGGTTAGACAAAGTGATGCGTTATCCGCTATTATATTCAATATGATACTTCAACAAGCGATTGGCAAACTAGACAGAGGAGGACATATATTTTCAAAAGCATATAAAATAATTGCATACGCGGATGATATTGCAATTGTTTCGAAAAGAGCTAAAGATATGATAGATGCCTTCTCTATGGTCGAAAAAGAGTCTAGCAAGGTAGGTCTTCAAATAAACAAAACCAAAACGAAGTGCATGAAGATGTCAAGAGATGAAAGAAGAAGGCAACCGCAAGATATAATGATTGATAGATTTACTTTTCAGGGAGTAATAAGCTTTGAATACCTTGGAGTAATGGTAAAAAATGACAATAGTATAAAATATTGTATTCAAGAACGTATTAAAGCAGGAAATAAATGCCTATTTGCATACAAACAAGTTAAGAAACAGTCAGTCGGTGCAACCGACTTAGAAATAACCTACACCTATTTGGTTCAAATTTAAGGACATATCCATAAGTCATTTTAACACCATAAAAGCTGTTATTAATTTGATCGTAAGACATAGATAACCAAATTAACTTTATTATACTAAAAACATTTTCTAATTACACTATCTATTAAAAAATATTAGAAATTCTTACTAATTTATCTATTTAAAAATATTAAAAAACAAACAAACTTGAAATAAATGAAAATATTTATTCCAATTCAATTACAAAATGAAAAAATTCTAATTATTAAATTTTGTGATAAAAAGATAATCAAAGCATACTATATTTAATAATCCAAATTTTTAAAAATTGCAATTATTTTAAATGGTTAGTTTATATACCTAACAGAAAAGCTTACAAACGCAAAATATGCAATAAATGTATTTCTAAAATACAATTACAAATTTAGACCTTTTCATATAAATCATTTAAATTTTCAAATAAATTTTTTCATAAATGCAGCAAGTACCTTTGAATATAGCTGAACCACTACAATTAAGTCTAGATTTCGGAAACACACAGGACATAGGAAATATATTCTTTGGCTTTGAAATTAAATTCAACCAGAACCAATTCCCATGGTACTTTCATTACTAGTAACCTAGAGTTTAAATTTCATCAAAATACCGGCATTATTTTTTGAGTTATGGTGTTTGTAAGATATATGTTTGTTAGTCCTTGAACTTTTCAAGGGTTCCAGAACCCGAAATTATGGTACGATTTCGCCCATATGCAGTCCCGTCATACTTTCAATACTAGTTAACCCTTGTATACATTTGGAACGTTCTATCTTAATTTTAAGTTACTAGTTTTATTAATTTCGATGATAAGCTTTTACACATTTGGGGGTCTAAGAGAGGTCCTGAACCACCACTCCAATTGATCCCAAATTAGGGGGGCACGGAAGAAATAGTAAAGAACACCCTGGGCCAAATTTGAAGCTTCTACATTTGTTTCAAGTTACTATTTTTATTAATTTCGAAAATATGCTTTAAGGTCCTCGGAACTGAGTGCCTGGTCCCCGACGCACTAGTCCAATGGGTCCCAAATTTCAAAGACACTTACGCAATAGGAAGGGGCACCCTGATACCAAATTTGGAGGTTATATCTTCATTGGTTTCGGAATTACGCTAGTTTGGCCTAAATTCGATCAAAAAGTTCTCAGTTCCAAACCCATTGTCCAATCCTCACCGTACGTAGTCACCGCCGTAGTTTCATTACCAATAACCTACAGCACAAATTTCATGAAGATATCCTCATTAGTTGTTGAGTTATCGTGATTTTTAATATATGTTCGTTATCCCTTACACCGACTAAAAGGTCCAGAATGCGAATTCATGGGCTGATTTCGCCCTTATACAGCCCGCGCTTTACTTATAGTACTAGTTAACCCTTGTACACAATTTAAACCGTCTATCTTAATTTTAAGTAACTATTTTTAGTAATTTCGATTATAAGCTTTTAAAACTTGGGAGGTCTGAGAGGGGTACTGAACCCCCACTCCAATTGATCCCAAATTAAGGGAACACGCAAGAGATAGTAAAGAACACCCTTGTGGCAAATTGGAAGCTTCTACATTTTTTCAAGTTGTTATCTTTATTTATTTTAAAGAAATGCTTTAAGGTCTTCGGAAATGTGTGGCTGGTCCCCGACCCAGTAGTCCAGTGGGACCCAAAATCCCAAGACACTTAGGAGATAGGAGGGGACACCCTGATACCAAATTTGGAGGGTCTATCTTCATTGGTTTCGGAATTATGCTCGTTTGGCCTAAATTCGATCAAAAAGTTCTAGGTTCCGAACGCATGGTCCAATCCCGACCTTACAAAATCCCCGAAGTGGTTTCATTACTGGTAACCTACAGCACAAATTTTATGAAGAAAGCGTCATTAGTTGTTGAGTTATCGTGATTTTTTATATATGTTCGTTAGCCCTTCGATCGATTAAAAGGTCCAGAATCCGAACCCATGGGCCGATTTCGCCCATATGCAATCCCCGCCGTACTTTCAGTCCTAGTAACCTACAGTTAAAATTTCATCAAGATAGCTCCATTATTTTTTGAGTTATCGTGCCTATGGACGGACGGACGGACTGACATGGCTATATCGACTCAGGCGGTCACGCTGATCACAAATATATATACTTTTCCATATCTAGCTCGCTTCCTTTAGGTGGTTACAAACACCATACCAAAGTTAATATACCCCTTTACCTATTCTATAGGTGTAGGGTATAAAAATTAATGCAATCACGTCTCTTGACAAGGGAAATGAAATTATTAATTTATAAAACAATAATACGCCCTGTGGTAACATACGGTTGTGAGGTATGGACACTGAATATGGCTGACGAAAACGATCTCCGAATTTTTGAACAGAAAATACTAAGGAAAATTTTATGGCCCTATAAGGGTAGAAAATTGAGATTACAGGAGAAGGAATAATGCTGAACTAAATGAACTTATAAAAAATGAAGACATTAATCGTTTCAGTAAATCACAACGCCTAAGGTGGGCAGGGCACACAGTGAGAATGCAGGAAAATCGAATAAGATATAAGATATTACATCTCAGACCCATATTAAGTCGAGCTAGAGGAAGACCCAGAACTAGATGGGAAGACAACATTGAAAACGATGCTTCAAAATTACAAGTGAGAAACTGGAAAACAACGGCGAAAGACCGGGAGATATGGAGGCAAGTAGTTATGAAGGCCAAAGCTCACACCGAGCTGTAGAGTCATAGAAGAAGAAGAAGAAGTTTAAATCCAACAAATTTAATGGAGGTCAGAAATGCATTTGACTCTCTAAAATTATCTTCAGCGACTGGGTATGATTGTATATCAGCAAAATTCATTAAAAAATTCTCAACTCAACTTTGTCCAATTTTAACGCATTTTATTAACAAGTCATTTCGCACCTCAATATTCTCAGATTAGCTAAAGCCTGCGGTTGTAACTCCTATCTACAAAGGTGGAAGTGCAACCACTGCACCAAACTATCAACCTATATCTGTCTTAACCACTTTTTCGAAAATTTTTGAAAAAATTAGCAACAATAGGCTAACGTCCTTTTTGAGAAATAACGCTATTCTACACCAAGAGCAATACGGTTTCGAAGAGAACTCCAATGCAACCGCCGCATGCCTTGCATTAACAGACCTTATAACTAGAAGTATGGAAGTAAGGTAAATACTCAGGATGTATTTTGATCGACCTTCAAAAGTCGTTTGATTATGTCGATCACGAAATACTTCTTCCTAAATTACCAACATTAAATTTCAATAATAAAGATAAATACTTTTTTGAAACTTAACTACTGCGTAGAAAGTAAAGTGTATGTGTTAATTATAGCCACAGCAATTTCATATGTGTTAAGAAGGGTGTTCCCCAGGGGTCAATTTTGGGCCTGGTCTATTCAAAATCTACATCGATAATATCATCATGTGGCGCTCAAGGGTAGCATACAACTATACGCAGACGATGCCGTAATCAAATATTCCACCGACAGCGAATCTGAGTTGAAGAGCGCCATCTTATCTGATTTAGCTATTGTTGAGGAATGGATTCAGAAAAAAAAATTATTTTTGAACATAAAAAAGATGAAAGTCATGTTATTTCAAAATAAAACTTGGAATAACTTTAACATTAATTATCAACACGAATCATTAGAATTAGTCGAACATTTTAACTGTTTAGGCCTTGTGATAGATAACAAACTTAAATGGTTTGATCATTGATAATGTTATTAAAAAAATTTCCTAATATATATTTATACTAAGAAGAATAAGAAAATTGTTTAGTGAAGACATGTTATTCTCAAGTTTTTGGTCTTACATTTCATCAAATTTATGCTATTTAATTCCAATATGGTGCAGAACGACGCAATCTTACATAAACCAGTTAGACATTATTAAAAAAAGCCATAAAACGAGGAAGATTATAGTTGCCCTTGTCAACTTTTAGATACCCGTGCATACCCACTACGGTGTATAAAATAAACCGCACTTTACTTCCCTTATACATTTAACTCATTATCCCATAATTTTGACGTAAAAAAAAAAAAAAAATAAATTAACAAAAAAAAATCACAAAAAAAAAACAACAAAATTTTCATTCATTGTCCCATAATTTTAGCTTAAAAAAAAAATTAACAAAAAAAAAAAAAATCACAAAAAATAAACAAAATTTTCATTCATTGTCCCATAACTTTAGCTTAAAAAAACAAAAAAAAAAAAAAACAAAAATAAACAAAAAAAAAAAAAATTGGTCCACCCCAAAAGTCCGATGGTCCGAGTGATGTTCAACTCGATTCATTATATAACTAACCGTGTGTAGTTTTCAGCCTCGTAGTATAATTAGTTTTGAAGAAATTCATATTGGTGCAAAGAAGTTGTATGGCAGCCCCCCGAAAATGGGGTCCTAACATTTTGAAACTTCATATAAGTGCTCGATTCATTATATAACTAACCGTGTGTAATTTTCATCCGCGTAGTATAATTAGTTTTGAAGAAATTTATATTGGTGCAAAGAAGTTGTATGGCAGCCCCCCGAAAATGGGGCCCTAACATTTTGAAACTTTATATAAGTGCCGGAGTCATTATAAAACTAACCGTGTGTAATTTTTATCCCCGTAGTATAATTAGTTTTGAAGTAATTCATATTGGTGCAAAAAAGTTGTATGGCAGCTCCCCGAAGCCTTTGTCCGGTTTTAACCAAAAACAATAGGGAACCTAGAAATTGTCTAAAAATCACTTTGTATGAATTTCAAGACTCTAGCCCTATTAGTTTTTGAGTTATCGTGCTGACACACGGACGGACGGACGGACAGACACACATAGCTAGATCGACTAATTTTTCGATTCTGAGCCTATACGTACCCTTGACACTATATCTAGCTCGTCTAGATCGATGCGTTACAAACGGAGGAGCAATTTTGATATACCTGATGTCATATATGTATGCACGGGTATAAAAAATACATGGATATCCGCCAAGATATTCGACACATCTACTATATACAAATCAATATATAACCTTTGATAACCTTTGTAACCATGAACTATACCTAATAGAATTTAAAATAGTGAACAATAAAATCATGCACATTTTCATTCTAAATCGAAATTTAGATTTTAACATTTATAATACCAGGAACAAATAGAATTTCTATGTTTCACTTTTTAAAACAGACAAACAAAAGAATAATTGCCTACACGCTTTATATAATTTACCAAGTGGTATAAAGGAAATTCAGAGTATTAATGTTTTCAAAAAGAGAATTACTATATTTTTAAAAAATTAGCTTAGGTATTATATATGGAATTTTAATGATGCGAGAATAAGTATAAATAGAAAATATTAGGAAAGAATAAAAAAAAAAAAAAAGTAAAAAGTAATGAAAATGGAAAAATAACCATAATAAAAACTAAAAAAAATAAAATTTATAAAATTTCAATTAAGTAAATAAATATAAAAATACCATAATATTATAGTAATTTTTTTTGTTAAAATATAAAAATAAGTAAAAAGTAAAAGTAAATGAAAACTTACTAAATTTCTAAAGGGTTGATGTGTATATTTGTAATAAATAACCTATAATTGTACCTAACATCATAATTTTAAAAATTTAAACAAAAAAAGAAAAAAAGAAGAAAAAGTAAAAATAATATTCTATACTAAGCTATTGTATAGATATAATAATATAATAATAATAATATAAAATTTCTATAAGACCAGATAGCTTTGGCTAAGGTCTATATAAAATTCTATTGTTACCGAAAATATTTTTTTTATATATCAAACTAATTTTGTACGAATTGTTAACAAAGAAAAAACAAAAACAAAATAAATTCCAAATCGGGTAATAGTGTCAATTCAATTCTCAAGGAGCATCCCGTATACAAAATTTGAAGTCAATTGGTCAAACCGTTTCTAATTTAGAGTAAAGTATTGAAAAATTTAATAATAAAAAAAATTTTTTTAAGGCTTTCTTTTTAGCCAAAGCAGTATTTCGTGAATTCGACCCAAATTTTTTTTAGACCAACCGTCGGGCCGACATGGGTTAACAAATTTCAAAACTGCTAATAGTGTCACCCCAATCAAAACCGTTTTCATTTTAGAACAACTTAGTTTAAATACTTGCACCACAGTCCGCTAGGGCTATTTTTAGCCCACGATTACTTTCTGTACCCAAAAGCCTCTATATACAAATTTTCATGAGAATCGGCTGAGCAGTTTAGCAGTCTATTCGACACATATAAATAAACAAACATATATATATATGAATGTGTTTATATTAGTATAGTGTATAGTGCATTATAAATAACACAATAATACATAATACGATTACGTTATTATTTAAAACTATTATACCTACGAACACATAACAATCTCATAAGCATTTAAAATATAAACTATAGTATTTAGGATTTGGTTGAAATTAGAGACAAAAGAATTAACATATAATGAAAAAAACCAAGGGCACATTTTCAAAAAAGCACATTTTCAAAATTATATAGTGGATCTTACTAAGTATTTTATCATTTATTTTTATAAAAATATATATAAAAGTAAATTATAATATTATAGTAAAGTAAGTTATTTTATCAATTTATTAATAATTATGAATAATAGTGATATCAATACTTAAAATATAATCTAATGCACTCAAGAAAACATGTTAGCAAGTGCGAAATATAATGCTGGAGCTTCAATGAAAATATTTAATTTTGAAATTATATACACTGCTGAATAAGTTACTGATTTATAAAAACATGAAAGTTTTCATTTTTAAGCAAGATACACATGATCATTTTACAGGTCATGTTCTCTGTAAATGACATTATAAATGATCATGTGCATGAAGAACGAAATGAAGAATTTCAAAAAAAAATTGTGGTTTTCATGTTACATGTCATTTAAAATGATAATGTGTAGCTAAATTCTTCATGGTTCATTTTTGTATAAATATTTTTCCTTATCTTTTATTGTTAAGAGATGAAGAATAATAAATAAATTGAAATTGTTATATACCTGCATTTTTACCTTATGCCATATAATTACCTGAAAAAATGTTTCCACTACTATTTTAAACATTATAATTACGTTCATTGATATTAATTTTCAGTTTTGACCGCGTAAAAAATTTTAAATTTACAATTAGCCAAAATTCCCGCAATAATTTTATATAAGAAAAAGTTTATGATGGGAATTACAATAATTCAGCTGAATGTGTTAACTGCAAAAGAAATAAACATTGTAGAGCATTCTTTTTGTATCATTGCAACTAAGAAGTTGTCTTTTAATTAAAAAATTTGTTTTCTTAAAATCGAGAAACAAAAATTTAATTGAATTTATTAAACGGAACAAAATAAATAATATTATGGATACGACAAATACGAATTATTTAAACAGACAATTAAAAACTAATAGATACCTAAAATTTTTATTTTATATTATATATTTAAATAAATGAGAGTTTTCTGTAAATAAAATTTTTCATACATAAAATAAATACATATATTTTATTACAAAGAAAATAAAGGAAGAAAATAGATAACAAAAAATTAATTAAAAAAAAAAAAATTTGACCCAGCCTGGATTCGACTACAAGTCGCATGTCCTAACCACTACACCATGAAGCGATTAAAATTTTAATTGCATTTTGTATGTTTTTATATTTGGTTTCTGTTTAGTTATTAAATTTGAAAATATTCATATAATTTCAAAAAATTTGTATGGCAGCTACCCGAAGCCGTTGTTCAATTTTAACCAAAAACAATAGGGAACCTACAAATTGTCTAAAAATTACTTTGTGAAAATTTCGGAACTCTAGCTCTTATAGTTTTTAAGTTATCGTGCTGGCGGACGAATGTACAGACACACATAGCTGGATCGTTTCACTTTCCGATGCTGATTCGATAAGTACCCTGGACACTATATCTAGCTCGTCTATTTCGATGTGTTACAAATGGAGGAGTAATTTTAATATACCCGATGTTCATATATGTATACACGGGTATAAAAATATAAAAATGTTCGTTGACATGACATGTTGGACATGATAGTCTGTTTGAATAAATGATAAATGAAGATATGATAAAATAAAACATGACAAATGATAAATGATAATGTCCGTACACATAAATTATCTAACCAAAACTGGTTAAAACTTAGAGACACTCTCTTAAATTTAACGAACCTATTTAAAAATAATTAAGAAGAACCCTTAACATATGTTCAAATATAATATTGCAAATTTAAATTTTGTATATTATTAAAAAAAAATTTGGACAGGTATTCAAGTTACAGGTGTTAAGAAATAGCAAAATTTCAATTCTTAAAATATTAAAAAATAGGAAAAGAAGGTCAAATGATTGAACGAAACATAAAAATAAAAATTCCAGTAGCTACTTATTTAATTTTAAAATAAAATGTTTAAATTTTTTCTTTAAGCTTTTACGGCCATAGCTTTGGAAGATAGCAGAATTTTTTTTTAGAATAGGATTTTACTACAAAATTAAATAATTAAATATAGAATATAATTTTGAAATAATTTAAAACTTCAGAATTATATAATCCACCAATATACGAAATGGGCCTAAATAATTAAAGCAATAAAATATTAAAAGTTTATTTGCATACGATTTAAGACGCATGACATACTTACAAAGAAATTCATTGCAAATTGAAAAACCATGAAAACCAACATAAAGAAAAAAATTTAATTAGTACTAAATATAATAATAATATAATAATATTAATAAATTGTTTTTTAACAAATTATTATCTATATTTAAAAAACAATAAAATCATACGCACACGCCGAGCGATAATAATTCTAAAACAAAAAATTGTCACAAAGAAAAACTTTTTTATTTCTTTTTCGACAACAACAAACAAAAATATTGAATGTTCAACCTATATATCGAGCACTTATAAAAATTTTTCTAAAAGGCTCACAAAGTAAAGTGCATGAAAATAAAAATAAAATGAGTAAAGAAACAGTCAGTCGGTGCAACCGACTTAGAAATACCCTACACCTATTTTGTTCAAATTGAATGGGAAGTTAATAAGTCATTTTAAAACCATAAAAGATTTTATTAGTTTGTTCTTAAGACATGGCTAACCAAATTAACTTTATAGTACTAAAAAACATTATCTAATTACTTTATCTATTCAAAAATATTCCAAATTCTTACTAATTTATCTATTTAAAAATATTAAAAAACATAAAAAACTTGAAAGAAATGAAATATATTTATTTCGATTCAATTACAAAAGTTAAAAAATTTGAATTATTAAATTTTGTGATAAAAAGCTAATCAAAGCATAATATATTTAATAATTCAAATTTTTCAATTCGATCAAAAGCTTCTATAATCCGAACTCATTAACCAAACTCGACCAGAACCAATTCTCAGGATACTTTCAATACTAGTAACCTACAGTTTAAATTTCTTCAAAATAGCGGCATAATTTTTTGAGTTATGCTATTTTTAAGATATATGTTTGTTAGCCCTTGAACTTTTCAAAGGTTCCAGAATCCGAAACCATGGTACGATTTCGCCCATATGCAGTCCGCGCTGTATTTTAAATACTAGTGAACTCTTGTACACAATTGGAACGTTCTATCTTAATTTTAAGTTACTATTTTAAATAATTTCGATTATAAGCTTTTAAACCTTGGTAGGTCTAAGAGGAGTACTGAACCACCACTCCAATTGATCTCAATTTAGAGGGCCACACAAATAGTAAAGAACATCCTTGTGCCAAATTTGAAGCTTCTACATTTGTTTCAAGTTGCTATCTTTATTAATTTTATAGATATGCTTTAAGGTCTTCGGAAATGTTTCGAAAACCAGAACCAATTCCCATGGTACTTTCATTATTAGTAACGTAGAGTTTAAATTTCATCGAAATAAGGGCATTATTTTTTGAGTTATACTGCTCTTAAGATATATGTTAAGATATAGTAACTTGAAACAAATGTAGAAGCTTCAAATTTGGCCCAGGGTGTTCTTTACTATTTCTTTCGTACCCCGCTAATTTGGGATCAATTGGAGTGGTGGTTCAGAACCTCTCTTAGACCCCCCAATGTGTAAAAGCTTATCATCGAACTTAATAAAACTAGTAACTTAAAATTAAGATAGAGCGTTCCAATTGTGTACAAGGGTTAACTAGTAGTGAAAGTATGACGGGACTGCATATGGGCAAAATCGTACCATAATTTCGGGTTCTGGAGGCCTTGAAAAGTTCAAGGACTAACAAACATATATCTTAAAAACACCATAACTCAAAAAATAATGCCGGTATTTTGATACAAATTTTACTAAATTTTTTACTAGTAATGAAAGTACCATGGGAATTGGTTGTGGTCGAGTTTAATTTCGAAGCCAAAGAATATATTTCCTATGTCCTATGTGTCTCCGAAATCTAGACTTAATTGTAGTGGTTCAGCTATATTCAAAGGTACTTGCTGCATTTATGTAAAATTTATTTTTATATTTAAATGAATTATATGAAAAGGTGTAAATTTGTAATTGTATTTTAGAAATACATTTATTGCATATTTTGCGTTTATAAGCTTTTCTATTAGGTATATAAACTAACCATTTAAAATAATTGCAATTTTAAAAATTTGGATTATTAAATATATTATGCTTTGATTATCTTTTTATCACAAAATTTAATAATTAGAATTTTTTCATTTTTTAATTGAATTGGAATAAATATATTTTCATTTATTTCAAGTTTGTTTGTTTTTTAATATTTTTAAATAGATAAATTAGTAAGAATTTGTAGTATTTTTTAATAGATAGTGTAATTAGAAAATGTTTTTAGTATTATAAAGTTAATTTGGTTAGCTATGTCTTACGATCAAATTAATAACAGCTTTTATGGTGTTAAAATGACTTATGGATATGTCCTTAAATTTGAACCAAATAGGTGTAGGGTATTTCTAAGTCGGTTGCACCGACTGACTTTTGCTTTACTTGTTAATATTTTAAATAAATAAATTAGTAAGATTTTTTAATATTTTTGAATAGATATCACGGTTTTATTATCGCTCGTTCTTTATTATCTAAATTAGAATTAAATTAAAGAAAAATGTCAAATGTCAAAATGGTAAAAACAAATTGCGGTCATATTCATTGTAAATTAATAATTTATTTTAAATCAAATACAACGTAATGAAAACTGCAAAAAAAATTTTCATTAGCCCTGTTCTGGATTGTCAAATGAAGATTTTGATAAGTACAGCATAAAAAATTATAAAACTTGGCTTTGCAGAGCAGTTCAAGTAACTTGTCGTTGGCGATACCAGCAAAACAGTAAAAAAAACAAAAGTAGTTTGAAAATTATTACAAAACTGGATGAAATATTAGCAAAGCAGAATGAATTAATTTCTAAGCAAAGCAACACAGAGAAGATCATATCTGAGTTGAGAGCCAACTTCAACAAGTTAGTGAGAATTTTCTACTTCGAGAAAAGCAGAAGCTAAGCAAAACAACACTAATGAAATAATATCATAACTCAAAATCAAAATGATATTATAATATTCAAAAGTGAATCGAAGAGAATAAAATTCAAATAGAAAAGAGTAAAAAAACAAACTAGGCAAATATATAGAAATAGCAGGTGTCACAATGTTCCAAATGAAAATTTAGGCGATACAGAATAAAAATTGCATATAATTTGGATTTTGTATTGTCTAAGGATGATTTAAAAAACGTGGAATTAGTTACAGCTAACTCGAAAAATTTAGATGAGCATAAAATTCTCGTCAAATTTGAAATTATTAATAAAAAAATAAATAACAGTAGCAAAAGGATAATACCACTGAACTACTCAGAAATACTTCCTAGGATTTCTAATATTGTACAGGCAATTTTCATAAATGAACGACTTACGAAATTCTTTAGTTATATCTATAAGACAACTGAAGACTTGAAGAAGCAAAAAATTATAAAATTCGCATGGATTAAAAGGAAAGATCTTTGCCTCGGATAATAGGAAAGTTGTTAGTATTATGTCATTAGAAAATATTAATCAATGTAATAATGGTTAGTACATCAGCTAAAAATATTATTGTTTCACCTTTTAGCCAATATTAATTCTATACAAAATATGAAATTTGAACAACAGTCACCCTTAAAAATAATTTTTATAAATATAAGAAGCTTAAAGAATAAGATAGACGACATAAGTTTTCTCCTACATAATTTGAATTTAACCATACACATTATATTACTCACTGAAACATGAATCACGAAAGATGAGATCGATATTATACACAAAAATAATAATTTATCCATCGGCTGGTGGCACAGTGGTTAAAGTGCTGAACTTTTATGCGAAGGTCCGAGTTCGAATCCAAGGGAAAGTAAAAAAAACTTTTCTGGTATTCGATTCGACTCAGCTACCAGCCGCCATTGGATTCAAATTAATGGCTTAACAAATAATTAATAATTATAAATCTTCAATAAAAAATACATTAATATAACAATAAAAACAAATAATTTAATTGAATAATTTAGTTCACAGATATAGAATACCATGTAACTTGATGTTAGATTAGATATAGAATACCATGTATCTGACCAATGGCGTAGTGGTAAAGACGCCGCCTTTCATGCGGAAGGTCTCGGGTTCAAACCCCGGTCAGATCATATGTAATAAAAAAATATCGTAAAATTGTATAATTATATCGTAATAGTTTATATCGTAAATAAGATTTAATAAAAATATATAAATAATTCGTAAGATAATAGATGGCGCACAAAGTTAACATTTATGCATTCATATTACATAACCTTATACAATAGCTACAGCCGAGTAATCAACGGCTTAGTGAATGTTATAATTAAAAAGAAACTGAAGCCAAGTTAAAATAAACTTGGTGAATGCCTTAAAGGAGTGGAAAAGAAATAAAAAAAAAAAAATGTAACTTGATACCAGACTTGGAACTAATTAATTACATTTTGTAATTAATTACACCTTAAATTACATTTAAAAGTAATTGTAATTGAATTTTTAACAATTACATATAATTGTAATTTGAAAATTATTAATTTCAATTACATTTAATTTGTAATTGAAGTTTTGCCATTACAATTACATATAATATGTAATTGAAATTTCTCAATTACTATTAAATGTAATTTATAATGGAAGAAATTCAATTACAATTACATGTAATGGATAAAAATCAATTGAGAGAAAGTAATTTTAGAAAAGTTAAATGAGATTAATTTATATTATTATTCAATTACTTAACATGGTAACAATACAGAAAACGATTTTTTCTTAACCAATGGTATATAAATGTATTTTAAATTTTTTTTTTAAATAACAATATAAACTTAAATATTAACAATAATTTTTGTTAGCTTTCAATAAAACTAACTTTTCAAAATTTAAGTAATTTAAATTTTGACGCCGAGCAGTTGATATTATTCCAGCAAAAGAGAACAGTCTTTCGACTGAAGTAGAAGATGCTAAAGGAGTATTTGATCGCTCAAAAATTCCTCCATTAATTTTTCAATTTAAATTCTAAGGAATTGCCCTCAAAATAAGTATTTTGAATGATAGGTTTTTAAACTACAAAAGTTACATTTTTCCAAAATATACAAACCTTCTGAATTATCTTCACCGAAATCAAATATATCGATTATATTATTATTTGAAGAATTGGCCTCATTATTTTCAATTGAATATAATTGATATCTGGTACAATATTCAATAAATATGTCTTCTATATCGTTTTTAGTACCAGAAAAGAATGGAGCCATAACTTTAAACCAATTTAGTTTTATATTGGGATGCGACATTGCAGCAACAATTGCTTCGTTCGGTTCTTCCGTTAGGTAAAAAAAAGCATTAAATCTTTCTACTAGACTTTGCTGCATGTTAGCCAAAACATTACCTTAATATCTTAGTTCATTGTTGTTGGCAATTTTATCTGTTTTAACCTTTAATGTTGTTAATGATGGTATTAATATCCCATAATAAATTTCTGCAAAAGGAGTCATAATGTTTACATATTCTTTTAAATACGTAAAATCTATTGCAGTAAATTCCGTACAAAGTTTATTTAAAACATTTTCTTTTTTAGCACATTTTCAAAAAATTTTGTAAAAATGTGCCTATATAGCTTCACTCTGTCCGTACGACCGTCATGTTTACAAAACTTTTACACCGTTTGAAATAGATTAAAGAAATTTTAACCAAGGGGAGATATTACAAAAAAATAATTTTGTAGAAGAATTTTTTTCTGTAGCCTCACCCGTTACGGAGCTACAGCCCCCCAAAGTTGTAATAAGCCCTATTTTTAAATTGTTATAACCAGAGTTTTGTTAAGTGTATTTTCAATCTGAAAACGGCAAAAGATAGCTGGTTTTATAAACTTTATAAATTTTTAAATGCAAATGTTTAGGGTTGCCATACGGTACTAAAATTTAACATTACGCAAAACTCAATTTTTGCAAAATTTTTGATCCCACATATCTTCTAAACGGTTCAAGCTAGGGTCTTAAAATTAACTTGAATACCTGTTCAAATTTTTTTTTACAAATATACAAAATTTACAGCTGCATCATTAGTTTTCAACATACGTTAAAGGTTTTTCTTAGGTTTAACCATTTTTGCTTAGATAAAAAAATTCTAGGTAAAATTCTAAAATTTTGGTTTTTATTCACAATTGATTTCCTAGAACCTATCAAAGTGGAAGGAAGAGGACAGGAGGGGGTGGGCAGATCCATCATGCAAAAGCAAAAATTTGGGAACCTTCCCCATTGAAGGGCTACTAGGTCTTAAAAATTAAAACTTTTATGTTTTTATAAAACGGTAACTTATTCACCAGTGTAAGTTTTTCCCAAATTAAACGTTAATATTGAAGCTCCAACATTATATTTCGCACTTATTAACAGGTTTCCTTGAGTACATTGGGATTATATTCTAAGTATTTCACTATTAGTCATATACTTAATAAATTAATGAAATAACTAAATTATAATATTATCATTAATTTTTATATATATTTATAAAATTTGTTGGACCCAATCGTATATTCCATCGAATTCCATCGTGTCACAACAGGATTTTTTAATGAACATTGTAATATATTTTTTATAATTTCGGAAGATTTATGCCTATTAGTTTTTTTGCTTTAGATAGGAGAATTTTTAGCTTGTTCTAAACCTCAGAAAGAAAGAAATATACAAAGATTGGCAATTTCTATGATCACCACTGTTTATAATGGATATGACTAAATTAATGTAGTTAAGATAGATTTGTTTTAATATTAAAAGAAGTAGTACAATCGATAGCTAAACATATATTTTGATTTCTATTATTACCAAAAATAATTCATTATAGCTTTCTAACGAATTATTTTTATTTCAATTACTTTTTTTCATTAAATGTAATTGTAATTGAAATATTTCCATTACAATTACATATAATTGTAACGGTAAGACTTCAATTACAAATTATATGTAATTATGATACGGTAAGACTTCAATTACAAATTATATGTAATTGTAATGGAAATATTTCAATTACAATTACATTTAATTTTTAATAGAAAAAACTATAATTAAAATTACAAGTAATTTTAATTGAAATCTTTGTAATTGTAATTTACCCAAGTCTGCTTGATACCATATATTCTAAAAAAAAAATTTTGTGTTCAAAGATTACAAAGTGATGCATATACAAAACATAATAAATTGTAAATTAAAACGTAACATACAACTTATATTTAATAATGATATACACCAATACAAAGAAATGCTGAACATATGAGGTTTATTCCAGGGCAACGATTAAACGGTCTTACTGCAATCGTTGAAACAGAAGCGCGACTATTTAATACTTTAACTGCCAACCTGCAAACATTATCCAGTATTAAGCTGGAAAAGGTTTTAAGAAATAATTATATCGAAAATTATTAATATACAAACTATTGAATTAAATACTTCTTATAACAATAAGTTATTACTATACGACAATTATATATTAGGTTATAATGTTATAAATTGAATATTAAGTAGGTACAAGGAATTAATTAACTATATTAAATGTAGAATTTTTAAATTTTAAGTCAAAAATTCTTATTCTAAAAATAATCCTTGTAATTTACTCTCTTTAACTGTATGAATTATTTGTGTTTTTGTTACATTGTACTCTTTATAATATCTCTCGATATGATTTATTTTTGTTCTTTTTATACCCGTATGACTAAGTCAAAGAAGTGACGCAGAGAAGGAGGGGAGGTAGATATAGACTCAAGTGTATGGATCGGATCAGAATCGAAAAAGAAACCGATTTAGCTATGTATGTCTGTCCGTCCGTCTGTCCGTCTGTCCGTGCGTCTGTCCGTCTGTCCGTCCGTCCGTCCGCACGATAACTCAAAAACTAAAGGAGCTAGGATCTTGAAATTTTGGCAAATTCGTTCAGCCATTTTTGTCCATGGGTTCGGGTGGCTGCCATACAACTTCTTTTTTTAATTGAGTATTTCCCTGGACCTATTACAGCTACGTGTCTGAAATTTTGGCAAAAGTAGTTTAGTTTTATGGCCAAAGTTTCTGCAAAATTTGGTTGGTCTACTGCAAAGGGTTCGAGTAGCTGCCATACAACTTCTAATTTTATATGAGCATTACTCTATACCTATTGAAGTTGGGTATCTGAAATTTTGCCAAAAATAGTTTAATGTAATGGCCAAAGTTACTGGAAAATTTGTTTGGTTTACTGCAAAGGGTTTGAGTAGCTGCCATACAACTTCTTATTTTATATGAGCATTACTCTATACCTATTGAAGTTGGGTGTCTGAAATTTTGCCAAAAATAGTTTAGTGTAATGGCCAAAGTTACTGCAAAATTTGGTTGGTCTACTGCAGAGGGCTCGAGTAGCTGCCATACAACTCCTTCTTTTATATGAGCATTATATTTCACCTAATAAAGCTGGTATGTTTGAAATTTTGCCAAAAGTAATTAATGTTTATAATAATAAGGATATAATGTTTATATAACGGTCATACGGGTATCCCAGAGTTGACACAGTCTACTCTACTACACTCTTCCTCGTTTTCAATTGTGTTTATTCGCTTTAAGCCAAATGGATTTTTTTTTGAAAATTTCTTTTTTACATTAACCATAATTGATTTGAAATGTATATTTATATATACAGTTATAAACAAAACAAGTGAGGGAAAAAAACCAAGGATTTTTAAAAAGCCCATTTTCAAAATTATATATGTTTCTTAAAGAAGTATTTTATCATTTATTTTTATAAAAATATATATTATGATAATATTATAATTTTATTTCATTAATAATTAATTAAATGACTAATAGTGAAATACTTAGAATATAACCCCAATGCTCTCAAGAAAACCTGTTAATAAGTGCAAAATATAATGTTGGAGCTTCAATGTTAACGTTTAATTTTGGAAAAACTTACACTGGTGAATAAATTACTGTTTTATAAGAACATAAAAGTTTTAATTTTGAAGACCTAGTAGCCCTACAATGGGGAAGGTTTCCAAATTTTTGCTTAGCAAACTTATGATGGATCAGCTCACCCCCTTCTGTCTTCACCCTTCCATTTTTTTCTGGTTCTAGGAAATCATTTTTGAACTCCAACAAAATTTGAATTTTACCTAGAATATTATTATCTTACCAAAAATGGTTAAGACTAAGAAACAATTTCTTCAATTTAAAGAGACCCTTTCAAATTTAAGAAAAATCTTTAACATATGTTGAAATATAATGCTGAAGCTGTAAATTTTGCATATTTGTAAAAAAAAAATTTAACAGGTGTTAAAGTTACAGGTGGTTGAAAATAGCAAAATTTCAATTTTTGAGCCCTTATAGCTCCTAAACAGGGGGCTTGACAAAATTTCAAGACCCTAGGTTAAACCGTTTAGAAGATATATGGGACCAAAAATTTCGCAAAAGTTGAGTTTAGCTTAATGGTAAGTTTTAGTACCGTATGGTAACCCTATACATTTTAGTCTTATATTTTTGTGAAGCCTGTAAAACCAGCTCTCTTTTGCCTTTTTCAGATTGAAAATACACTCAACAAAACTCTTGTTATAACAATTTAAAAATAGGGCTTTTCCAAATTTGGGGGGCTGTAGCTCCGTAACGGGTGGGGCTACAGAAAAAAATTATTCTATGAAATTAATTTTTTTGTACTATCTACTTGTGGTTAAAATTTCTTTACCCTATTTCAAACGGTGTAAAAGTTTTTGTAAACATACGGACGGACGGACGGACAAAGTCAAAATTAAGAAAAACCTTATCGAAACTTTCGTTTTGGAGCTTCAATTTTGTATACAAATAAAAAAAAATTTTGACAGGTATTCAAGTTACAGATGTTTAAAAGCTAAATTTTTAGTAAAATTTCAATTTTCGCTTGCAGCTCCTAAAGAGGGGGCGTTAACTGACTCTTACTTATTCTAAGGATCTAACTTCTCCCAAAATTTCAAATTTCTAGATTTAGCCGTTCCGAAGTTATGAGGGACCAAAAATTTATGTAAAACTTAGTTTTAAATAACGGTAAATTTTAGTACCGTATGGTAACCCTATACAATTGGTTTTTAAAATTTTGTAAAGCTTATAAGAACAGCTGTCTGTTATCGTTTTCAGGTTGGAAATATACCTTATAGAACTCTAATTATAACTGTTTAAATATAGGGCTTTTTTCGACTTTGTGGGGCTGTAGCTCCATAACGGGGGCGGCTACAAAAAAAAGTTTTAACATTAAATAATTTTTATTGCAATACCTACACATTTCTGATATTTTTTAGTCAGGCTTAGGTAAAAAGGGACGGACGGACGGACGGACAGAGTGAAGCTATATAGGCACATTTTTACAAAATTTTTTGAAAATGTGCTAAAAAGTGATTGATAAGCAATTTTATTATGAAAAGCTTTTTTACTTTAATTTTGTGAAAAACATATAAATATATTATATCGTAATTAAGTGTGCCAGTGTCCAATGGTTTTTATATTTTTCTTTTATTTTGTTTTTTTTTTATGTTTTGATCTGCTTAAGAAATTAAATCGCTCATTTGCTGCACAAGAATGACATAATTCAAAAATTATGATTTTTGAGTTATTTATGTAGAAATAACCATTTAGAACACTTCTTTTTAATGCAAAAACGTCATTTCTCTATTTTAAAAACTCGCCTACTTATAATACTTGTGTCGTTATTGATCATATTTATTAGCTGACTGAATTTGTAACAATATCGTCATATTTTAGTTGTGGCTGTACTTCTGTAGTGAGTAGTTCATGTGTTTGGCGAAAATAGTCTTATATTTATTGTTGTAACGGTCTTGCAGATAAGGTAAGTACATTTTTATTATTAATTTTTTCATTGAGTGTGTATTATTTTGATTTGTGACAATATTGAAAAAAAAAATTGATTAATTTTTGCTAGCCATATTTTGAGTTATAACATTCTTGCTTTAAATTTTTTTAAATTATTTGTAGTATTTTTAGTTAAGACTCTATTAAACAAAAACTAATAATCAATTGTTTATTTGCAAAGTTGGATTATTTTTCTTATGACGTTCTTGTTATACAAAATATTTCGAAAATAAAATATTATTTTTACTTACGACTTTGTTACTGCCATACGTTTTTAATTTAGAAATAATTGTGACAGTTAGAAATAGTGATGGGCACTTGAAAAAAATTCATTTATTCGATAATTTTCTTAAAAACTATTCATTCTCACAAAAAAAATTCTTTGAAGCAAAATTATAGAAAAATATTTATGTATTGAGTATTTGACTTAACATATTTGAAAAGAGTGTAATACAAAATGTTCTCTGAGAAATTTACATTTGGTTTAAATGGGATGAAGTAGTATTAGTAATTTATTACTTTATTTTTACTCAATGTAGTATAGTAGTAATAAATTCATTTGAATAAAACTTAATAGGTAGGTACTAATCAAGTTTAAAACTATTCGAATGAATTTATTACTTTAATAGTTACTAGAAAAGTCAAATTCAAATATTTTTAAAAACTATATTCAGTTTGAATAAAAGAGGTATAAATAAAAAAAAATATTAAATCTGGGATTTTATTAATTTTATCTTTTACTATTTTGCTTATTATTAAAAAATTCAAAATGCGCGCAGGCTTAAAAAAATCTTATGTGTGGGATATTTTTAATAAAGTTAATTAATTATTTTTAACAAAGTTAATTAATTTTTTTTTATTTTGTTTTTTAATTATTTTAATTTATTATACCCTACACCTATTGAATAGGTAAAGGGGTATATTAACTTTGGTATGGTGTTTGTAACCACCTAAAGGAAGCGAGCTAGATATGGAAAAGTATATATATTTGTGATCAGCGTGACCGCCTTAGTCGATATAGCCATGTCCGTCCGTCCGTCCGTCCGTCCGTCCGTCCTTCCGTCCGTCCGTCCGTCCGTCCGTCCGTCCGTAGGCACGATAACTCAAAAAATAATGGAGCTATCTTGATGAAATTTTAACTGTAGGTTACTAGGACTGAAAGTACGGCGGGGATTGCATATGGGCGAAATCGTCCCATGGGTTCGGATTCTGGACCTTTTAATCGATCGAAGGGCTAACGAACATATATAAGAAATCACGATAACTCAACAACTAATGACGCTTTCTTCATCAAATTTGTGCTGTATGTAACTAGTAATGAAACTACTTCGGGGATTCCGTAAGGTCGGGATTGGACCATGCGTTCGGAACCTAGAACTTTTTGATCGAATTTAGGCCAAACGAGCATAATTCCGAAACCAATGAAGATAGAACCTCCAAATTTGGTATCAGGGTGTCCCCTCCAATCTCCTAAGTGTCTTGAGAATTTGGGTCCCATTGGACTACTGGGTCGGGGACCAGCCACACATTTCCGAAGACCTTAAAACATATCTTTAAAATTAATAAAGATAACAACTTGAAAAAATGTAGAAGCTTCCAATTTGCCACAAGGGTGTTCTTTACTATCTCTTGCGTGTTCCCTTAATTTGGGATCAATTGGAGTGGTGGTTCAGTACCCCTCTCAGACCTCCCAAGTTTTAAAAGCTTATAATCGAAATTACTAAAAATAGTTACTTAAAATTAAGATAGATCGTTTAAATTGTGTACAAGTGTTAACTAGTACTATAAGTAAAGCGCGGGCTGTATAAGGGCGAAATCAGCCCATGGGTTCAGATTCTGGACCTTTTAGTCGGTGTCAGGGATAACGAACATATATTAAAAATCACGATAACTCAACAACTAATGAGGCTATCTTCATGAAATTTGTGCTGTAGGTTATTGGTAATGAAACTACGGCGGTGATTACGTACGGTGAGGATTGGACAATGGGTTCGGAACTGAGAACTTTTTTATCGAATTTAGGCCAAACTAGCGTAATTCGGAAACCAATGAAGATATAACCTCCAAATTTGGTATCAGGGTGTCCCTTCCTATTGCGTAAGTGTATTTGAAATTTGGACCCCATTGGACTAGTGGGTCGGGGACCAGGCACTCAGTTCCGAGGACCTTAAAGCATATTTTCGAAATTAATAAAAATAGTAACTTGAAACAAATGTAGAAGCTTCAAATTTGGCCCAGGGTGTTCTTTACTATTTCTTCCATGCCCCCCTAATTTGGGATCATTTGGAGTGGTGGTTCAGGACCTCTCTTAGACCCCCAAATGTGTAAAAGCTTATCATCGAAATTAATAAAACTAGTAACTTAAAATTAAGATAGAACGTTCCAATTGTATACAAGGGTTAACTAGTATTGAAAGTATGACGGGACTGCATATGGGCGAAATCGTACCATGGTTTGGGGTTCTGGAACCCTTGAAAAGTTCAAGGACTAATAAACATATATCTTAAAACACCATAACTCAAAAAATAATGCCGGTATTTTGATGAAATTTAAACTCTAGGTTACTAGTAATGAAAGTACCATGGGAATTGGTTCTGGTTGAGTTTAATTTCAAAGCCAAAGAATATATTTCCTATGTCCTATGTGTCTCCGAAATCTAGACTTAATTGTAGTGGTTCAGCTATATTCAAAGGTACTTGCTGCATTTATGTAAAATTTATTTTTATATTTAAATGAATTATATGAAAAGGTGTAAATTTGTAATTGTATTTTAGAAATACATTTATTGCATATTTTGCGTTTATAAGCTTTTCTATTAGGTATATAAACTAACCATTTAAAATAATTGCAATTTTAAAAATTTGGATTATTAAATATATTATGCTTTGATTATCTTTTTATCACAAAATTTAATAATTAGAATTTTTTCATTTTTTAATTGAATTGGAATAAATATATTTTCATTTATTTCAAGTTTGTTTGTTTTTTAATATTTTTAAATAGATAAATTAGTAAGAATTTGTAGTATTTTTTAATAGATAGTGTAATTAGAAAATGTTTTTAGTATTATAAAGTTAATTTGGTTAGCTATGTCTTACGATCAAATTAATAACAGCTTTTATGGTGTTAAAATGACTTATGGATATGTCCTTAAATTTGAACCAAATAGGTGTAGGGTATTTCTAAGTCGGTTGCACCGACTGACTTTTGCTTTACTTGTTAATATTTTAAATAAATAAATTAGTAAGATTTTTTAATATTTTTGAATAGATATCACGGTTTTATTATCGCTCGTTCTTTATTATCTAAATTAGAATTAAATTAAAGAAAAATGTCAAATGTCAAAATGGTAAAAACAAATTGCGGTCATATTCATTGTAAATTAATAATTTATTTTAAATCAAATACAACGTAATGAAAACTGCAAAAAAAATTTTCATTAGCCCTGTTCTGGATTGTCAAATGAAGATTTTGATAAGTACAGCATAAAAAATTATAAAACTTGGCTTTGCAGAGCAGTTCAAGTAACTTGTCGTTGGCGATACCAGCAAAACAGTAAAAAAAACAAAAGTAGTTTGAAAATTATTACAAAACTGGATGAAATATTAGCAAAGCAGAATGAATTAATTTCTAAGCAAAGCAACACAGAGAAGATCATATCTGAGTTGAGAGCCAACTTCAACAAGTTAGTGAGAATTTTCTACTTCGAGAAAAGCAGAAGCTAAGCAAAACAACACTAATGAAATAATATCATAACTCAAAATCAAAATGATATTATAATATTCAAAAGTGAATCGAAGAGAATAAAATTCAAATAGAAAAGAGTAAAAAAACAAACTAGGCAAATATATAGAAATAGCAGGTGTCACAATGTTCCAAATGAAAATTTAGGCGATACAGAATAAAAATTGCATATAATTTGGATTTTGTATTGTCTAAGGATGATTTAAAAAACGTGGAATTAGTTACAGCTAACTCGAAAAATTTAGATGAGCATAAAATTCTCGTCAAATTTGAAATTATTAATAAAAAAATAAATAACAGTAGCAAAAGGATAATACCACTGAACTACTCAGAAATACTTCCTAGGATTTCTAATATTGTACAGGCAATTTTCATAAATGAACGACTTACGAAATTCTTTAGTTATATCTATAAGACAACTGAAGACTTGAAGAAGCAAAAAATTATAAAATTCGCATGGATTAAAAGGAAAGATCTTTGCCTCGGATAATAGGAAAGTTGTTAGTATTATGTCATTAGAAAATATTAATCAATGTAATAATGGTTAGTACATCAGCTAAAAATATTATTGTTTCACCTTTTAGCCAATATTAATTCTATACAAAATATGAAATTTGAACAACAGTCACCCTTAAAAATAATTTTTATAAATATAAGAAGCTTAAAGAATAAGATAGACGACATAAGTTTTCTCCTACATAATTTGAATTTAACCATACACATTATATTACTCACTGAAACATGAATCACGAAAGATGAGATCGATATTATACACAAAAATAATAATTTATCCATCGGCTGGTGGCACAGTGGTTAAAGTGCTGAACTTTTATGCGAAGGTCCGAGTTCGAATCCAAGGGAAAGTAAAAAAAACTTTTCTGGTATTCGATTCGACTCAGCTACCAGCCGCCATTGGATTCAAATTAATGGCTTAACAAATAATTAATAATTATAAATCTTCAATAAAAAATACATTAATATAACAATAAAAACAAATAATTTAATTGAATAATTTAGTTCACAGATATAGAATACCATGTAACTTGATGTTAGATTAGATATAGAATACCATGTATCTGACCAATGGCGTAGTGGTAAAGACGCCGCCTTTCATGCGGAAGGTCTCGGGTTCAAACCCCGGTCAGATCATATGTAATAAAAAAATATCGTAAAATTGTATAATTATATCGTAATAGTTTATATCGTAAATAAGATTTAATAAAAATATATAAATAATTCGTAAGATAATAGATGGCGCACAAAGTTAACATTTATGCATTCATATTACATAACCTTATACAATAGCTACAGCCGAGTAATCAACGGCTTAGTGAATGTTATAATTAAAAAGAAACTGAAGCCAAGTTAAAATAAACTTGGTGAATGCCTTAAAGGAGTGGAAAAGAAATAAAAAAAAAAAAATGTAACTTGATACCAGACTTGGAACTAATTAATTACATTTTGTAATTAATTACACCTTAAATTACATTTAAAAGTAATTGTAATTGAATTTTTAACAATTACATATAATTGTAATTTGAAAATTATTAATTTCAATTACATTTAATTTGTAATTGAAGTTTTGCCATTACAATTACATATAATATGTAATTGAAATTTCTCAATTACTATTAAATGTAATTTATAATGGAAGAAATTCAATTACAATTACATGTAATGGATAAAAATCAATTGAGAGAAAGTAATTTTAGAAAAGTTAAATGAGATTAATTTATATTATTATTCAATTACTTAACATGGTAACAATACAGAAAACGATTTTTTCTTAACCAATGGTATATAAATGTATTTTAAATTTTTTTTTTAAATAACAATATAAACTTAAATATTAACAATAATTTTTGTTAGCTTTCAATAAAACTAACTTTTCAAAATTTAAGTAATTTAAATTTTGACGCCGAGCAGTTGATATTATTCCAGCAAAAGAGAACAGTCTTTCGACTGAAGTAGAAGATGCTAAAGGAGTATTTGATCGCTCAAAAATTCCTCCATTAATTTTTCAATTTAAATTCTAAGGAATTGCCCTCAAAATAAGTATTTTGAATGATAGGTTTTTAAACTACAAAAGTTACATTTTTCCAAAATATACAAACCTTCTGAATTATCTTCACCGAAATCAAATATATCGATTATATTATTATTTGAAGAATTGGCCTCATTATTTTCAATTGAATATAATTGATATCTGGTACAATATTCAATAAATATGTCTTCTATATCGTTTTTAGTACCAGAAAAGAATGGAGCCATAACTTTAAACCAATTTAGTTTTATATTGGGATGCGACATTGCAGCAACAATTGCTTCGTTCGGTTCTTCCGTTAGGTAAAAAAAAGCATTAAATCTTTCTACTAGACTTTGCTGCATGTTAGCCAAAACATTACCTTAATATCTTAGTTCATTGTTGTTGGCAATTTTATCTGTTTTAACCTTTAATGTTGTTAATGATGGTATTAATATCCCATAATAAATTTCTGCAAAAGGAGTCATAATGTTTACATATTCTTTTAAATACGTAAAATCTATTGCAGTAAATTCCGTACAAAGTTTATTTAAAACATTTTCTTTTTTAGCACATTTTCAAAAAATTTTGTAAAAATGTGCCTATATAGCTTCACTCTGTCCGTACGACCGTCATGTTTACAAAACTTTTACACCGTTTGAAATAGATTAAAGAAATTTTAACCAAGGGGAGATATTACAAAAAAATAATTTTGTAGAAGAATTTTTTTCTGTAGCCTCACCCGTTACGGAGCTACAGCCCCCCAAAGTTGTAATAAGCCCTATTTTTAAATTGTTATAACCAGAGTTTTGTTAAGTGTATTTTCAATCTGAAAACGGCAAAAGATAGCTGGTTTTATAAACTTTATAAATTTTTAAATGCAAATGTTTAGGGTTGCCATACGGTACTAAAATTTAACATTACGCAAAACTCAATTTTTGCAAAATTTTTGATCCCACATATCTTCTAAACGGTTCAAGCTAGGGTCTTAAAATTAACTTGAATACCTGTTCAAATTTTTTTTTACAAATATACAAAATTTACAGCTGCATCATTAGTTTTCAACATACGTTAAAGGTTTTTCTTAGGTTTAACCATTTTTGCTTAGATAAAAAAATTCTAGGTAAAATTCTAAAATTTTGGTTTTTATTCACAATTGATTTCCTAGAACCTATCAAAGTGGAAGGAAGAGGACAGGAGGGGGTGGGCAGATCCATCATGCAAAAGCAAAAATTTGGGAACCTTCCCCATTGAAGGGCTACTAGGTCTTAAAAATTAAAACTTTTATGTTTTTATAAAACGGTAACTTATTCACCAGTGTAAGTTTTTCCCAAATTAAACGTTAATATTGAAGCTCCAACATTATATTTCGCACTTATTAACAGGTTTCCTTGAGTACATTGGGATTATATTCTAAGTATTTCACTATTAGTCATATACTTAATAAATTAATGAAATAACTAAATTATAATATTATCATTAATTTTTATATATATTTATAAAATTTGTTGGACCCAATCGTATATTCCATCGAATTCCATCGTGTCACAACAGGATTTTTTAATGAACATTGTAATATATTTTTTATAATTTCGGAAGATTTATGCCTATTAGTTTTTTTGCTTTAGATAGGAGAATTTTTAGCTTGTTCTAAACCTCAGAAAGAAAGAAATATACAAAGATTGGCAATTTCTATGATCACCACTGTTTATAATGGATATGACTAAATTAATGTAGTTAAGATAGATTTGTTTTAATATTAAAAGAAGTAGTACAATCGATAGCTAAACATATATTTTGATTTCTATTATTACCAAAAATAATTCATTATAGCTTTCTAACGAATTATTTTTATTTCAATTACTTTTTTTCATTAAATGTAATTGTAATTGAAATATTTCCATTACAATTACATATAATTGTAACGGTAAGACTTCAATTACAAATTATATGTAATTATGATACGGTAAGACTTCAATTACAAATTATATGTAATTGTAATGGAAATATTTCAATTACAATTACATTTAATTTTTAATAGAAAAAACTATAATTAAAATTACAAGTAATTTTAATTGAAATCTTTGTAATTGTAATTTACCCAAGTCTGCTTGATACCATATATTCTAAAAAAAAAATTTTGTGTTCAAAGATTACAAAGTGATGCATATACAAAACATAATAAATTGTAAATTAAAACGTAACATACAACTTATATTTAATAATGATATACACCAATACAAAGAAATGCTGAACATATGAGGTTTATTCCAGGGCAACGATTAAACGGTCTTACTGCAATCGTTGAAACAGAAGCGCGACTATTTAATACTTTAACTGCCAACCTGCAAACATTATCCAGTATTAAGCTGGAAAAGGTTTTAAGAAATAATTATATCGAAAATTATTAATATACAAACTATTGAATTAAATACTTCTTATAACAATAAGTTATTACTATACGACAATTATATATTAGGTTATAATGTTATAAATTGAATATTAAGTAGGTACAAGGAATTAATTAACTATATTAAATGTAGAATTTTTAAATTTTAAGTCAAAAATTCTTATTCTAAAAATAATCCTTGTAATTTACTCTCTTTAACTGTATGAATTATTTGTGTTTTTGTTACATTGTACTCTTTATAATATCTCTCGATATGATTTATTTTTGTTCTTTTTATACCCGTATGACTAAGTCAAAGAAGTGACGCAGAGAAGGAGGGGAGGTAGATATAGACTCAAGTGTATGGATCGGATCAGAATCGAAAAAGAAACCGATTTAGCTATGTATGTCTGTCCGTCCGTCTGTCCGTCTGTCCGTGCGTCTGTCCGTCTGTCCGTCCGTCCGTCCGCACGATAACTCAAAAACTAAAGGAGCTAGGATCTTGAAATTTTGGCAAATTCGTTCAGCCATTTTTGTCCATGGGTTCGGGTGGCTGCCATACAACTTCTTTTTTTAATTGAGTATTTCCCTGGACCTATTACAGCTACGTGTCTGAAATTTTGGCAAAAGTAGTTTAGTTTTATGGCCAAAGTTTCTGCAAAATTTGGTTGGTCTACTGCAAAGGGTTCGAGTAGCTGCCATACAACTTCTAATTTTATATGAGCATTACTCTATACCTATTGAAGTTGGGTATCTGAAATTTTGCCAAAAATAGTTTAATGTAATGGCCAAAGTTACTGGAAAATTTGTTTGGTTTACTGCAAAGGGTTTGAGTAGCTGCCATACAACTTCTTATTTTATATGAGCATTACTCTATACCTATTGAAGTTGGGTGTCTGAAATTTATAGTTTAGTGTAATGGCCAAAGTTACTGCAAAATTTGGTTGGTCTACTGCAGAGGGCTCGAGTAGCTGCCATACAACTCCTTCTTTTATATGAGCATTATATTTCACCTAATAAAGCTGGTATGTTTGAAATTTTGCCAAAAGTAATTAATGTTTATAATAATAAGGATATAATGTTTATATAACGGTCATACGGGTATCCCAGAGTTGACACAGTCTACTCTACTACACTCTTCCTCGTTTTCAATTGTGTTTATTCGCTTTAAGCCAAATGGATTTTTTTTTGAAAATTTCTTTTTTACATTAACCATAATTGATTTGAAATGTATATTTATATATACAGTTATAAACAAAACAAGTGAGGGAAAAAAACCAAGGATTTTTAAAAAGCCCATTTTCAAAATTATATATGTTTCTTAAAGAAGTATTTTATCATTTATTTTTATAAAAATATATATTATGATAATATTATAATTTTATTTCATTAATAATTAATTAAATGACTAATAGTGAAATACTTAGAATATAACCCCAATGCTCTCAAGAAAACCTGTTAATAAGTGCAAAATATAATGTTGGAGCTTCAATGTTAACGTTTAATTTTGGAAAAACTTACACTGGTGAATAAATTACTGTTTTATAAGAACATAAAAGTTTTAATTTTGAAGACCTAGTAGCCCTACAATGGGGAAGGTTTCCAAATTTTTGCTTAGCAAACTTATGATGGATCAGCTCACCCCCTTCTGTCTTCACCCTTCCATTTTTTTCTGGTTCTAGGAAATCATTTTTGAACTCCAACAAAATTTGAATTTTACCTAGAATATTATTATCTTACCAAAAATGGTTAAGACTAAGAAACAATTTCTTCAATTTAAAGAGACCCTTTCAAATTTAAGAAAAATCTTTAACATATGTTGAAATATAATGCTGAAGCTGTAAATTTTGCATATTTGTAAAAAAAAAATTTAACAGGTGTTAAAGTTACAGGTGGTTGAAAATAGCAAAATTTCAATTTTTGAGCCCTTATAGCTCCTAAACAGGGGGCTTGACAAAATTTCAAGACCCTAGGTTAAACCGTTTAGAAGATATATGGGACCAAAAATTTCGCAAAAGTTGAGTTTAGCTTAATGGTAAGTTTTAGTACCGTATGGTAACCCTATACATTTTAGTCTTATATTTTTGTGAAGCCTGTAAAACCAGCTCTCTTTTGCCTTTTTCAGATTGAAAATACACTCAACAAAACTCTTGTTATAACAATTTAAAAATAGGGCTTTTCCAAATTTGGGGGGCTGTAGCTCCGTAACGGGTGGGGCTACAGAAAAAAATTATTCTATGAAATTAATTTTTTTGTACTATCTACTTGTGGTTAAAATTTCTTTACCCTATTTCAAACGGTGTAAAAGTTTTTGTAAACATACGGACGGACGGACGGACAAAGTCAAAATTAAGAAAAACCTTATCGAAACTTTCGTTTTGGAGCTTCAATTTTGTATACAAATAAAAAAAAATTTTGACAGGTATTCAAGTTACAGATGTTTAAAAGCTAAATTTTTAGTAAAATTTCAATTTTCGCTTGCAGCTCCTAAAGAGGGGGCGTTAACTGACTCTTACTTATTCTAAGGATCTAACTTCTCCCAAAATTTCAAATTTCTAGATTTAGCCGTTCCGAAGTTATGAGGGACCAAAAATTTATGTAAAACTTAGTTTTAAATAACGGTAAATTTTAGTACCGTATGGTAACCCTATACAATTGGTTTTTAAAATTTTGTAAAGCTTATAAGAACAGCTGTCTGTTATCGTTTTCAGGTTGGAAATATACCTTATAGAACTCTAATTATAACTGTTTAAATATAGGGCTTTTTTCGACTTTGTGGGGCTGTAGCTCCATAACGGGGGCGGCTACAAAAAAAAGTTTTAACATTAAATAATTTTTATTGCAATACCTACACATTTCTGATATTTTTTAGTCAGGCTTAGGTAAAAAGGGACGGACGGACGGACGGACAGAGTGAAGCTATATAGGCACATTTTTACAAAATTTTTTGAAAATGTGCTAAAAAGTGATTGATAAGCAATTTTATTATGAAAAGCTTTTTTACTTTAATTTTGTGAAAAACATATAAATATATTATATCGTAATTAAGTGTGCCAGTGTCCAATGGTTTTTATATTTTTCTTTTATTTTGTTTTTTTTTTATGTTTTGATCTGCTTAAGAAATTAAATCGCTCATTTGCTGCACAAGAATGACATAATTCAAAAATTATGATTTTTGAGTTATTTATGTAGAAATAACCATTTAGAACACTTCTTTTTAATGCAAAAACGTCATTTCTCTATTTTAAAAACTCGCCTACTTATAATACTTGTGTCGTTATTGATCATATTTATTAGCTGACTGAATTTGTAACAATATCGTCATATTTTAGTTGTGGCTGTACTTCTGTAGTGAGTAGTTCATGTGTTTGGCGAAAATAGTCTTATATTTATTGTTGTAACGGTCTTGCAGATAAGGTAAGTACATTTTTATTATTAATTTTTTCATTGAGTGTGTATTATTTTGATTTGTGACAATATTGAAAAAAAAAATTGATTAATTTTTGCTAGCCATATTTTGAGTTATGACATTCTTGCTTTAAATTTTTTTAAATTATTTGTAGTATTTTTAGTTAAGACTCTATTAAACAAAAACTAATAATCAATTGTTTATTTGCAAAGTTGGATTATTTTTCTTATGACGTTCTTGTTATACAAAATATTTCGAAAATAAAATATTATTTTTACTTACGACTTTGTTACTGCCATACGTTTTTAATTTAGAAATAATTGTGACAGTTAGAAATAGTGATGGGCACTTGAAAAAAATTCATTTATTCGATAATTTTCTTAAAAACTATTCATTCTCACAAAAAAAATTCTTTGAAGCAAAATTATAGAAAAATATTTATGTATTGAGTATTTGACTTAACATATTTGAAAAGAGTGTAATACAAAATGTTCTCTGAGAAATTTACATTTGGTTTAAATGGGATGAAGTAGTATTAGTAATTTATTACTTTATTTTTACTCAATGTAGTATAGTAGTAATAAATTCATTTGAATAAAACTTAATAGGTAGGTACTAATCAAGTTTAAAACTATTCGAATGAATTTATTACTTTAATAGTTACTAGAAAAGTCAAATTCAAATATTTTTAAAAACTATATTCAGTTTGAATAAAAGAGGTATAAATAAAAAAAAATATTAAATCTGGGATTTTATTAATTTTATCTTTTACTATTTTGCTTATTATTAAAAAATTCAAAATGCGCGCAGGCTTAAAAAAATCTTATGTGTGGGATATTTTTAATAAAGTTAATTAATTATTTTTAACAAAGTTAATTAATTTTTTTTTATTTTGTTTTTTAATTATTTTAATTTATTATACCCTACACCTATTGAATAGGTAAAGGGGTATATTAACTTTGGTATGGTGTTTGTAACCACATAAAGGAAGCGAGCTAGATATGGAAAAGTATATATATTTGTGATCAGCGTGACCGCCTGAGTCGATATAGCCATGTCCGTCCGTCCGTAGGCACGATAACTCAAAAAATAATGGAGCTATCTTGATAAAATTTTAACTGTAGGTTACTAGGACTGAAAATACGGCGGGGATTGCATATGGGCGAAATCGGCACATGGGTTCGGATTTTGGACCTTTTAATCGATCAAAGGGCTAACGAACATATATAAAAAATTACGATAACTCAACAACTAATGACGCTATCTTCATCAAATTTGTGCTGTAGATTACTAGTAATGAAAATACTTCGGGGGTTGCGTAAGGTCGGGATTGGACCATGGGTTCGGAACCTAGAACTTTCTGCTCGAATTTAGGCCAAACGAGCATAATTCCGAAACCAATGAAGATAGAACCTCCAAATTTGGTATCAGGGTGTCCATTCCTATTTCCTAAGTGTCTTGGGAATTTGGGCCCCATTGGAGCAGTGGGTCGGGGACCAGCCACACATTTCCGAAGACCTTAAAGCATATCTTTAAAATTAATAAAGACGAGGAAGAGTGTAGTAGAGTAGACTGTGTCAACTCTGGGATACCCGTATGACTGTACCATATACATTATATCATCCGGTTAATTACTTTTGGCAAAATTTCAAACATTCACCTTTATTAGGTGTAGAGTAATGCTCATATAAAAGAAAGAGTTGTATGGCAGCTACTCGAACCCTCTGCAGTAGACCAACCAAATTTTGCAGTAACTTTGGCCATTACACTAAACTATTTTTGGCAAAATTTCAGACACCCAACTTCAATAAGTATAGAGTAATGCTCATATAAAATAAGAAGTTGTATGGCAGCTACTCGAACCCTCAGCAGTAGGCCAACCAAATTTTGTAGAAACTTTGGCCATAAAACTAAACTACTTTTGCCAAAATTTCAGACACGTAGCTGTAATAGGTACAGAGAAATACTCATATAAAAAAAGAAGTTGTATGGCAGCCACCCGAACCCAAGGACCAAAATGGCTGGATTTAAATAGCGATGACGGCTATTGCAAAAAAACGAATTTGCGAAAATTTCAAGACCCTAGCTCCTTTAGTTTTTGAGTTATCGTGCGGACGGACGGACGGACGGACGGACGGACGGACATACATAGCTAAATCGATTTTTTTTTCGATTCTGATCCGATCCATACACTTGAGTCTATATCTACCCCCCCTCCTTCTCTGCGTCACAAACGCAATGGCAAATTTATTATACCCTTTGACTATATAGTCATACGGGTATAATAACAACTTGAAAAAATGTAGAAGCTTCCAATTTGCCACAAGAGCTTTCTTTACTATCTCTTGCGTGTTCCCTTAATTTGGGATCAATTGGAGAGGTGGTTCAGTACCCCTCTCAGACCTGCCAAGTTTTAAAAGCTTATAATCGAAATTACTAAAAATAGTTACTTAAAATTAAGATAGACCGTTCAAATTGTGTACAAGGGTTAACTAGTACTATAAGTAAAGCGCGGGCTGTATAAGGGCGAAATCAGCCCATGGGTTCAGATTCTGGACCTTTTAGTCGGTGTCAGGCATAACGAACATATATTAAAAATCACGATAACTCAACAACTAATGAGGCTATCTTCATGAAATTTGTGTTGTAGGTTATTGGTAATGAAACTACGGCGGTGATTACGTACGGTGAGGATTGGACAATGGGCTCGGAACTGAAAACGTTTTGATCGAATTTAGGCCAAACTAGCATAATTCCGAAAACAATGAAGATATAACCTCCAAATTTGGTATCCGGGTGTCCCTTCCTATTGCGTAAGTGTCTTTGACATTTGGGCCCCATTGGACTAGTGGGTCGGGGACCAGCCACTCAGTTCCGAGGACCTTAAAGCATATTTTCGAAATTAATAAAAATAGTAACTTGAAACAAATGTAGAAGCTTCAAATTTGGCCCAGTGTGTTCTTTACTATTTCTTCCGTGGCCCCCTAATTTGGGATCATTTGGAGTGGTGGTTCAGGACCTCTCTTAGACCCCCAAATGTGTAAAAGCTTATCATCGAAATTAATAAAACTAGTAACTTAAAATTAAGATAGAACGTTCCAATTGT
This sequence comes from Dolichopus griseipennis, assembly GCA_963082915.1. Lineage (NCBI taxonomy): Eukaryota > Metazoa > Arthropoda > Insecta > Diptera > Dolichopodidae > Dolichopus > Dolichopus griseipennis. The sequence goes on from OY720441.1 coordinate 225,918,993, forward strand.
ATACAAGGGTTAACTAGTATTGGAAGTATGACGGGACTGCATATGGGCGAAATCGTACTATAGTTTCGGGTTCTGGAACCCTTGACAAGTTCAAGGACTAAAAAACATATATCTTAAAAACACCATAACTCAAAAAATAATGCCGGTATTTTGATGAAATTTAAACTCTAGGTTACTAGTAATGAAAGTACCATGCGAATTGGTTGTGGTCGAGTTTAATTTCGAAGCCAAAGAATATATTTCCTATGTCCTATGTGTCTCCGAAATCTAGACTAAATTGTAGTGGTTCAGCTATGTTCAAAGGTACTTGCTGCATTTATGTAAAATTTATTTGAATATTTAAATGAATTATATGAAAAGTTCAAAATTTGTAATTGTATTTTAGAAGTACATTAATTGCATATTTTGCGTTTATAAGCTTTTCTATTAGGTATATAAACTAACCATTTAAAATAATTGCAATTTTTAAAAATTTGGATTATTAAATATATTATGCTTTGATTATCTTTTTATCACAAAATTTAATAATTAGAATTTTTTCATTTTGTAATTGAATTGGAATAAATATATTTTCATTTATTTCAAGTTTTTTTGTTTGTAATATTTTTAAATAGGTAAATTAGTAAGAATTTGTAATATTTTTTTATAGATAGTATAATTAGAAAATGTTTTTAGTATTATAAAGTTAATTTGGTTAGCTATGTCTTACGATCAAATTAATAACAGCTTTTATGGTGTTAAAATGACTTATGGATATGTCCTTAAATTTGAACCAAATAGGTGTAGGGTATTTCTAAGTCGGTTGCACCGACTGACTGTTTCTTTACTTGTTTTTTTTTTTTGTTTTGTTAGATAATAAAATAAAAATTTGTTATAATTGTTAAATTAACTTAAAATAAAATAAAGAAAACATTTGATAGTGCCCATACAAAAAAAAACTAGTTAGAAGTTCGAGAACCAGGACTAAATTATTAATTTTATTATGTTTTCATTCTATTAACCAATGATTTTTTTAATATAGAATTTCAATAATGAAACTTTGTCGAGAGGAAAATTTTTGGCACAATTAGCGATGAAAGAGCATACCACAGAGCAAGTATCCGATCAGATATTAACAAATAATAACTTCAATGTTGATTTAATGAACTGTCGTGCATCATACTCTAGCTCGTCTTCCTCATCGTCCACGTCCTGTTCCAAGTGGACGACTTTTGCTTCCGACTTTTCGCACGATGACTATAATGATATAACTTATTTGCCGGAAGATAGTTCAGACGGTAGTTCTGAAAAAGAGGCTAATAATGAAAAATATACAGAAGAAAATCCTGAAGCTTCCACTATCGATAATACTATTTTAATAAGCCCACCTAAAAAAGGTGGAAAACCAAAGCGAAATGAAAGTAATTGGAGAAGAAATTTACTAAAAAAAGCGAGAAATAGTGGAAAGGTATACGAGTCTAATAAATCCGGCACAAAAAAAAAGTGAGAGGAAAATGAAACCCAGATGTTCAGAAAAATGTAGAATGGAGTGCATTCTATTTACTTATGAAGAAAGATTAAAAATTTTCTCTGATTTTTGGGGGCTAGCTGACATTGAAAAGAAAAGACAGTTCATTTCGAATTGTATAAAAACTGTTCAGCCAAAATACAGATACATTCGCGAGGGTGGTACCAGTAGTCGGAGGAAAAATAATAGTGCATTTTACTTCCCAAAATTAAATCAGCAACACCGCGTGTGCAAATTGTTCTTCAAAAATATATTAGATATAAACGACAGACCCATACGCACAGTGTTGGAAAAACAAAATAAGATTGCCAATATTATAATGGAAGGAGATTTGTCGAGGAAAACATGGTAATCAAACAAAAATTGATGAAAATATAAAGTTAGAAATTAAAAAATTTATAGATGCAATACCTAAAATAGAAAGTCACTATACCAGAGCAAGCACTGCTAAACAATTTATAGAAGGAAGCAAGACAATTGCCGATATTCATAAAGATTACGTTGATTTTTGTAAAACAAAAGATGTACAATTTGCGAATTATACTATGTTCTACCGCATATTTACCCAGGATTTCAATTTATCATTTTTTGTACCTAAAAAAGACTTATGTGACACATGCAATACTTACGAAAATTCAAATGAGGAAGAAAAAAACGACCTAAAAAATAATTATGATGAACACATAAAAGAAAAGAATTTATATAGAATCGAAAAACAGCATGATAAGGAAAACTCTGTTGCGATAGTGGTTGTTTATGATTTGCAAGCGGTCATGCAGTTACCAAAAAGTCAAGTACCTGAATTTTACTATAAATCAAAGCTAAACATTTTCAATTTCACTATTTATAACTTAAAAAATAATCAATGTGAATGCTACGTGTGGGATGAGTCAAACGGACACAGAGGTTCTAATGAATTAGGAACCTGTGTGCTTCGATATTTAAAGGAAAAAGTTGCCAATATCAATGAGCATGTGATATTTTATTCCGACAATGGTGCCGGTCAACAAAAAAACAAATTCATGATTTGTCTATTTGCTGTACGCCATCTAGCTATAAAGTCTATCACTCACAAATATCTTTTTAAAGGCCAACGAGGGGGACTCAGCGCACTCACTAATTGAAAGGCGTGTGAAACAGCAGTTAAGGGGTGGTCTAATGTATACACCTGAAGCATTTATTTCATCAATTTGTGGCGCTAGAAAAAAAGGAGAATCTTTTCGTGTTACCGAAATGAATTATGAAGACTTTTATGATTTAAAACAATTAAATATTGATATAGGACCTGTTAACATGTCTGGTGTGGTACTAGGTAAGGTAAAAATTTTAAAAGTAATGGAAGAGCATCCTTTTTCCATTTTCTATAAAAACTCTTACGAAGAATCGGATTTTAAAGAAGCTATTGTAATTAAAAACAAGTAAAGCAACAGTCAGTCGGTGCAACCGACTTAGAAATACCCTACACCTATTTGGTTCAAATTTAAGGACATATCCATAAGTCATTTTAACACCATAAAAGCTGTTATTAATTTGATCGTAAGACATAGCTAACCAAATTAACTTTATAATACTAAAAACATTTTCTAATTACACTACATAAAAAATACTACAAATTCTTACTAATTTATCTATTTAAAAATATTTAAAAACAAACAAACTTGTTAAAAAAATGAAAATATATTTATTCCAATTCAATAACAAAATGAAAAAATTCTAATTATTAAATTTTGTGATAAAAAGATAATCAAAGCATAATATATTTAATAATCCAAATTTTTAAAAATTGCAATTATTTTAAATGGTTAGTTTATATACCTAATAGAAAAGCTTATAAACGCAAAATATGCAATAAATGTATTTCTAAACTACAATTACAAATTTAGACCTTTTCATATAATTCATTTAAATATAAAAATAAATTTTACATAAATGCAGCAAGTACCTTTGAACATAGCTGCACCACTACAATTAAGTCTAGATTTCCGAGACACATAGGACATAGGAAATATATTCTTTGGCTTCGAAATTAAACTCGACCACAACCAATTCCCATGGTACTTTCATTACTAGTAACCTAGTGTTAAATTTCATCAAAATACCGGTATTATTTTTTGAGTTATGGTGTTTTTAAGATATATGTTTGTTAGTCCTTGAACTTGTCAAGGGTTCCAGAACCCGAAATTATGGTACGATTTCGCCCATATGCAGTCCCGTCATACTTTCAATACTAGTTAACCCTTGTACACAATTGGAACGTTCTATCTTAATTTTAAGTTACTAGTTTTATTAATTTCGATGATAAGCTTTTACACATTGGGGGCTCTAAGAGAGGTTCTGAACCACCACTCCAATTGATCCCAAATTAGGGGGGCACGCAAGAAATAGTAAAAAACCCCTTGGGCCAAATTTGAAGCTTCTACATTTGTTTCAAGTTACTATCTTTATTATTTTCGAAAATATGCTTTAAGGTCCTAAGAACTGGGTGGCTGGTCCCAGACCCACTACTTCAATGGGGCCCAAATTTCAAAGACACTTACAAAATAGGAAGGGACTCCCTGATACCAAATTTGGAGGTTCTATCTTCATTGGTTTCGGAATTATGCTCGGTTGGCCTAAATTCGATCAAAAAGTTCTAAGTTCCGAACCCATTGTCCAATCCTCACCGTACGTAATCAGCGCCGTAGTTTCATTACCAATAACCTACAGCACAAATTTCATGAAGATAGCCTCATTGGTTGTTGAGATATCGTGATTTTTTATATATGTTCGTTAGCCCTGACATCGATTAAAAGGTCCGGAATCTGAACCGTTGGGCTGACTTCGCCCTTATATAGTCCGAGCTGTACTTATAGTACTAGTTAATCCTTGTACACAATTTGAACGGTCTATCCTAATTTTAAGTAACTATTTTTAGTAATTTCGATTATAAGCCTTTAAAACTTGGGAGGTCTGAGAGGGGTACAGAACCACCATTCCAATTGATCCCAAATTAGGGGAACACGCAAGAGATAGTAAAGAACACCCTTGTGGCAAATTGGAAGCTTCTACATTTTTTCAAGTTGTTATCTTTATTAATTTTAAAGATATGCTTTAGAGTCTTCGGAAATGTGTGGCTGGTCCCCGACCCACTACTCCAATGGGACCCAAATTCACAAGGCATTTAGGAAATAGGAAGGGACACCCTGATACTAAATTTGGAGGTTCTATCATCATTGGTTTCGGAATTATGCTCGTTTGGCCTAAATTCGATCAAAAAGTTCTAGGTTCCGAACCCATTTTCCAATCCCGACCCTACACAATTCTCGAAGTAGTTTCATTACTAGTAACCTACAGCACAATTTTGATGAAGATAGCGTCATTAGTTGTTGAGTTATCGTGGCTTTTTTATATTTGTTCGTAAGCCCTGAAACCGATTAAAAGGTCCAGATTCCGAACCCATGGGCCGATTTCGCCCATATGCAGCCCCCGCCGTACTTTCAGTCCTAGTAACCTACAGTTAAAATTTCTTCAAGATAGCTCCATTATTTTTTGAGTTATCGTGCCTACGGACGGACGGACGAACGGACATGGCTATATCGACTCAGGCGGTCACGCTGATCACAAATATATATACTTTTCCATATCTGGCTCGCTTCCTTTAGGTGGTTACAAACACCATACCAAAGTTATGGTACTTTCATTACTAGTAACCTAAATTTTAAATTTCATCAAAAAAGCGGCATTATTTTTTGAGTTATGGTGTTTTTAAGATATATGTTTGTTAGCCCTTGAACTTTTCAAGGGTTCCAGACCCGAAATTATGGTACGATTTCGCCCATATGCAGTCCCCGTCATACTTTAAATACTAGTTAACCCTTGTTCACAATTGGAACGTTCTATCTTAATTTTAAGTTTCTAGTTTTATTAATTTCGATGATAAACTTTTACACATTGGAGGGTCTAAGTAAGGTACAAAATTAGAGGGACACGCAGGAAATAGTAAAGTACAGCCATGTGCCAAATTTGAAGCTTCTAGTTACTATCTTTATTAATTTCGAAAATATGCTTTAAGGTCCTTGGAACTGAGAGGCTGGTCCACACCCAGTACTCCAATTGAGCTCAAATTTAAAGGACACTAAGGAAATCGATAGCGGCACTCTGAAACCAAATTTGGAGGTTCTATCTTCATTGGTCTCGGAATTATGCTAGTTTGGCCTAAATTCGATCAAAAAGTTCTAAGTTCCGAACCCATTGTCCAATCCTCACCGTACCCAATCGCCGCCGTAGTTTCATTACCAATAACCTACAGCACAAATTTCATGAAGATAGCGTCATTAGTTGTTGAGTTATCGTGATTATTTATATATGTTCGTTAGCCCTGAAACCGATTAAAAGGTTCAGAATCTGAACCCTTGGGCTGATTTCGCCCTTATGCAGTCCACGCTTAACTTTAAGCACTAGTTAACCCTTGTACACAATTTGAACATTCTATCTTAATTTTAAGTTACTATTTTTAATAATTTCGATTATAAGCTTTTAAAACTTAAGAGGGTCTAAGAGGGATACTGAACCACCACTCCAATTGATCCCAAATTAGGGGGACACGCAAGGGATAGTAAGGAACACCCTTGAGCCAAATTTGAAGCTCCTACATTTTTTAAGTTGTTATCTTTATTAATTTTAAAGATATGCTTTAATGTCTTCGGAAATGTATGGCTAGTCCCCGACCCACTACTTTAATCGGGCCCAAATTTCAAAGACATTAAGAAAATAGGAAGGGACACCCTGATACAAAATTTGGAGGTTCTATCTTCTTTGGTTTTGGAATTATGCTCGTTTGGACTAAATTCGATCAAAAAGTTCTAGGTTCCGAACCCTTGGTCCAATTCCGAAATTACGCAATCGCCGAAGTAGTTTCATTACTAGTAACCTACAGCACAAATTTGATGAAGAAAGCGTGTTTAGTTGTTGAGTTATTGTGATTTTTTATATATGATCGTTAGCTCTTCGATCGATTAAAAGGTCCAGAATCCGAACCAATGGGCCGATTTCGCCCATATGCAATCCCCGCCGTACTTTCAGTCCTAGTAACCTCCAGTTAAAATTTCATCAAGATAGCTCTATTATTTTTTGAGTTATCGTGCCTACGGACGGACGGACATGGCTATATCGACTCACTAGGTCACGCTGATCATAAATATATATACTTTTCTATATCTAGCTCGCTTCCTTTAGGTGGTTACAAACACCATACCAAAGTTAATATACCCTTTACCTATTCCATAGGTGTAGGGTATAAAGACATATCCCGTCAACGTATAAACCATTTTATGATAGTTTGTAATTAACTTTTAGTGATTTAAAATTAGTTTTTACTTTTATTTGATTTTATCTTTATTAATGATAAAAACTTTTATTTTAAATTTTTGAATTGAATTTTAATTTATATTTTATGCAAAATTTTTCTTTTACCTCATTTTTTAATGTATTAAACAAAAATTAAATAACTGTTAATAAAAAAATGTACTTATTATATTTAGAAACAAGAATTAAACTAAACAAAAAGTACAAAATATAATATAAAACAAGTAAAGCAACAGTCAGTCGGTGCAACCGACTTAGAAATACCCTACACCTATTTGGTTCAAATTTAAGGACATATCCATAAGTCATTTTAACACCATAAAAGCTGTTATTAATTTGATCGTAAGACATAGCTAACCAAATTAACTTTATAATACTAAAAACATTTTCTAATTACACTATCTATTAAAAAATATTACAAATTCTTGCTAATTTATCTATTTAAAAATATTAAAAAACAAACTAACTTGAAATAAATGAAAATATATTTATTCCAATTCAATTACAAAATGAAAAAATTCTAATTATTAAATTTTGTGATAAAAAGATAATCAAAGCATAATATATTTAATAATCCAAATTTTTAAAAATTGCAATTATTTTAAATGGTTAGTTTATATACCTAATAGAAAAGCTTATAAACGCAAAATATGCAATAAATGTATTTCTAAAATACAATTACAAATTTACAACTTTTCATATAATTCATTTAAATATAAAAATAAATTTTACATAAATGCAGCAAGTACCTCTGAACATAACTGAACCACTACAATTAAGTCTAAATTTCGGGGACACATAGGAAATAGGAAATATATTCTTTGGCTTCAAAATTAAACTCGACCAGAACCAATTCCCATGGTACTTTCATTACTAGTAACCTAGTGTTAAATTTCATCAAAATACCGGCATTATTTTTTGAGTTATGGTGTTTTTAAGATATATGTTTGCTAGTCCTTGAACTTTTCAAGGGTTACAGAACCCAAAACCATGGTACGATTTCGCCCATATGCAGTCCCGTCATACTTTCAATACTAGTTAACCCATGTACACAATTGGAACGTTCTAGCTTAATTTTAAGTTAATAGTTTTAATAATTTCGATGATAAGCTTTTACGCATTGGGGGGGTCTAAGAGAGGTTCTGAACCACTACTCCAATTGATCCCAAATTAGGGGGGCACGCAAGAAATAGTAAAGAACACCCTGGGCCAAATTTGAAGCTTCTACATTTGTTTCAAGTTACTATCTTTATTAATTTCGAGAATATGCTTTAAGGTCCTCGGAACTGAGTGGCTGGTCCCCGACCCACTACTCCAATGGGGCCCAAATTTCAAAGACACTTACGAAATAGGAAGGGACACCCTGATACCAAATTTGGAGGTTCTATCTTTATTGGTTTCGGAATTATGGTCGTTTGGCCTAAATTCGATCAAAAAGTTCTAGGTTCCGAACCCATTGTCCAATCCTCACCGTACGTAATCACCGCCGTAGTTTCATTACCAATACCCTACAGCACTAATTTCATGAAGATAGCCTCATTAGTTGTTCAGTTATCGTGATTTTTTATATATGTTCGTTAGCCCGGACAAGTTCTAGGTTCCGAACCCATTGTCCAATCCTCACCGTACGTAATCACCGCCGTAGTTTCATTACCAATACCCTACAGCACAAATTTCATTAAGATAGCCTCATTAGTTGTTGAGTTATCGTGATTTTTTATATATGTTCGTTAGCCCGGTCATTTTTACTTATGACACTCTTACTGCAAAATTTGGAATTGAGTTAAGTTCTATCTAAAAATATTACGTTGTTGTAGTAAAACAAAATGTTATGTCATCAAATTATTTTGTGTTATGTCAGTATTTTTGCAAATATTTTGTTTTAATAATAAAAAAAGACAAATTCATAGAATAAAATTATTTATTAAAAAACGTAAATAATACTTTTTATTCAAGTGTATAAAATGTAACATAAGTATCAGTCTGGTACATAATTATTATTATACTTCAAATACCAGTTTAATCTTTTTTTATTTGTTCATTTAAATTTTTTTTGTATCATGTATTAGTCTTTTACATGTTTATTTTTCTCATTTTCTATCACATCAATTCAATCACATTTAAATAAAATAAATTAAAAAATAATAAAAATAGGAACATAAAAATTAATTGAAAATAAAAATTTTAATTAAAATTAAAATTAACTTCTTAATCAAACAATTTAACTCTATAATTATTAAATATTTATTATAATATAATTTTTTCCAATTCCATATTTTTATACCCTACACATATAGAATAGGTAAAGGGGTATATTAACTTTGGTATGGTGTTTGTAACCACCTAAAGGAAGCGAGCTAGATATGGAAAAGTATATATATTTGTGATCAGCGTGACCGCCTGAGTCGATATAGCCATGTCCGTCCGTCCGTCCGTAGGCACGATAACTCAAAAAATAATAGAGCTATCTTGATGAAATTTTAACTGTAGGTTACTAGGACTGAAAGTATGGCGGGGATTGCATATGGGCGAAATCGGCACATGGGTTCGGATTTTGGACCTTTTAATCGATCAAAGGGCTAGCGAACAAATATAAAAAATCACGATAACTCAACAACTAATGACGCTATCTTCATCAAATTTGTGCTGTAGATTACTAGTAATGAAACTACTTCGGGGGTTGCGTAAGGTCCGGATTGGACCATGGGTTCGGAACCTAGAACTTTTTGCTCGAATTTAGGCCAAACGAGCATAATTCCGAAACCAATGAAGATAGAACCTCCAAATTTGGTATCAGGGTGTCCCTTCCTATTGCGTAAGTGTCTTTGACATTTGGGCCCCATTGGACAGGTGGGTCGGGGACCAGCCACTCAGTTCCGAGGACCTTAAAGCATATCTTTAAAATTAATAAAGATAACAACTTGAAAAAATGTAGAAGCTTCCAATTTGCCACAAGAGCGTTCTTTACTATCTCTTGCGTGTTCCCTTAATTTGGGATCAATTGGAGAGGTGGTTCAGTACCCGTCTCAGACCTCCCAAGTTTTAAAAGCTTATAATCGAAATTACTAAAAATAGTTACTTAAAATTAAGATAGACCGTTCAAATTGTGTACAAGGGTTAACTAGTACTATAAGTAAAGCGCGGGCTGTATAAGGGCGAAATCAGCCCATGGGTTCAGATTCTGGACCTTTTAGTCGGTGTCAGGCATAACGAACATATAATAAAAATCACGATAACTCAACAACTAATGAGGCTATCTTCATGAAATTTGTGTTGTAGGTTATTGGTAATGAAACTACGGCGGTGATTACGTACGGTGAGGATTGGACAATGGGCTCGGAACTGAGAACTTTTTGATCGAATTTAGGCCAAACTAGCGTAATTCCGAAACCAATGAAGATATAACCTCCAAATTTGGTATCAGGGTGTCCCTTCCTATTGCGTAAGTGTCTTTGACATTTGGGCCCCATTGGACAGGTGGGTCGGGGACCAGCCACTCAGTTCCGAGGACCTTAAAGCATATTTTCGAAATTAATAAAAATAGTAACTTGAAACAAATGTAGAAGCTTCAAATTTGGCCCAGGGTGTTCTTTACTATTTCTTCCGTGCCCCCCTAATTTGGGATCATTTGGAGTGGTGGTTCAGGACCTCTCTTAGACCCCCAAATGTGTAAAAGCTTATCATCGAAATTAATAAAACTAGTAACTTAAAATTAAGATAGAACGTTCGAATTGTATACAAGGGTTAACTAGTATTGAAAGTATGACGGGACTGCATATGGGCGAAATCGTACCATGGTTTCGGGTTCTGGAACCCTTGATAAGTTCAAGGACTAAAAAACATATATCTTAAAAACACCATAACTCAAAAAATAATGCCGGTATTTTGATGAAATTTAAACTCTAGGTTACTAGTTATGAAAGTACCATGCGAATTGGTTGTGGTCGAGTTTAATTTCGAAGCCAAAGAATATATTTCCTATGTCCTATGTGTCTCCGAAATCTAGACTAAATTGTAGTGGTTCAGCTATGTTCAAAGGTACTTGCTGCATTTATGTAAAATTTATTTGAATATTTAAATGAATTATATGAAAAGTTCAAAATTTGTAATTGTATTTTAGAAGTACATTAATTGCATATTTTGCGTTAATAAGCTTTTCTATTAGGTATATAAACTAACCATTTAAAATAATTGCAATTTTAAAAATTTGGATTATTAAATATATTATGCTTTGATTATCTTTTTATCACAAAATTTAATAATTAGAATTTTTTCATTTTGTAATTGAATTGGAATAAATATATTTTCATTTATTTCAAGTTTTTTTGTTTTTTAATATTTTTAAATAGATAAATTAGTAAGAATTTGTAGTATTTTTTAATAGATAGTAGAATTAGAAAATGTTTTTAGTATTATAAAGTTAATTTGGTTAGCTATGTCTTACGATCAAATTAATAACAGCTTTTATGGTGTTAAAATGACTTATGGATATGTCCTTAAATTTGAACCAAATAGGTGTACGGTATTTCTAAGTCGGTAGCATCGACTGGCTGTTTCTTTACTTGTTTTTTTTTTGTTTTGTTAGATAATAAAATAAAAATTTGTTATAATTGTTAAATTAACTTAAAATAAAATAAAGAAAACATTTGATAGTGCCCATACAAAAAAAAACTAGTTAGAAGTTCGAGAACCAGGACTAAATTATTAATTTTATTATGTTTTCATTCTATTAACCAATGATTTTTTTTATATAGAATTTCAATAATGAAACCTTTGTCGAGAGGAAAATTTTTGGCACAATTAGCGATGAAAGAGCACACCACAGAGCAAGTATCCGATCAGATATTAACAAATAATAACTTCAATGTTGATTTAATGAACTGTCGTGCATCATACTCTAGCTCGTCTTCCTCATCGTCCACGTCCTCTTCCAAGTGGACGACTTTTGCTTCCGACTTTTCGCACGATGACTATTATGATATAACTTATTTGCCGGAAGATAGTTCAGACGGTAGTTCTGAAAAAGAGGCTAATAATGAAAAATATACAGAAGAAAATCCTGAAGCTTCCACTATCGATAATACTATTTTAATAAGCCCACCTAAAAAAGGTGGAAAACCAAAGCGAAATGAAAGTAATTGGAGAAGAAATTTACTAAAAAAAGCGAGAAATAGTGGAAAGGTATACGAGTCTAATAAATCCGGCACAAAAAAAAGTGAGAGGAAAATGAAACCCAGATGTTCAGAAAAATGTAGAATGGAGTGCATTCTATTTACTTATGAAGAAAGATTAAAAATTTTCTCTGATTTTTGGGGGCTAGCTGACATTGAAAAGCAAAGATAGTTCTTTTCGAATTGTATAAAAACTGTTCAGCCAAAATACAGATACATTCGCGAGGGTGGTACCAGTAGTCGGAGGAAAAATAATAGTGCATTTTACTTCCCAAAATTAAATCAGCAACACCGCGTGTGCAAATTGTTCTTCAAAAATATATTAGATATAAACGACAGACCCATACGCACAGTGTTGGAAAAACAAAATAAGATTGCCAATATTTTAATGGAAGGAGATTTGTCGAGGAAAACATGGTAATCAAACAAAAATTGATGAAAATATAAAGTTAGAAATTAAAAAATTTATAGGTGCAATACCTAAAATAGAAAGTCACTATACCAGAGCAAGCACTGCTAAACAATTTATAGAAGGAAGCAAGACAATTGCCGATATTCATAAAGATTACGTTGATTTTTGTAAAACAAAAGATGTACAATTTGCGAATTATACTATGTTCTACCGCATATTTACCCAGGATTTCAATTTATCATTTTTTGTACCTAAAAAAGACTTATGTGACACATGCAATACTTACGAAAATTCAAATGAGGAAGAAAAAAACGACCTAAAAAATAATTATGATGAACACATAAAAGAAAAGAATTTATATAGAATCGAAAAAGAGCATGATAAGGAAAACTCTGTTGCGATAGTGGTTGTTTATGATTTGCAAGCGGTCATGCAGTTACCAAAAAGTCAAGTATCTGTATTTTACTATAAATCAAAGCTAAACATTTTCAATTTCACTATTTATAACCTAAAAAATAATCAATGTGAATGCTACGTGTGGGATGAGTCAAACGGACACAGAGGTTCTAATGAATTAGGAACCTGTGTGCTTCGATATTTAAAGGAAAAAGTTGCCAATATCAATGAGCATGTGATATTTTATTCCGACAATTGTGCCGGTCAACAAAAAAACAAATTCATGATTTGCCTATTTGCTGTACGCCATCTAGCTATAAAGTCTATCACTCACAAATATCTTATTAAAGGCCATACTCAAAACGAGGGGGACTCAGCGCACTCACTAATTGAAAGGCGAGTGAAACAGCAGTTAAGGGGTGGTCCAATGTATACACCTGTAGCATTTATTTCATCAATTCGTGGCGCTAGAAAAAAAGGAGAATCTTTTGGTGTTAACGAAATGAATTATAAGACTTTTATGATTTAAAACAATTAAATATTGATATAGGACCTGTTAACATGTCTGGTGTGGTACTAGGTAAGGTAAAAATTTTAAAAGTAATGGAAGAGCATCCTTTTTCCATTTTCTATAAAAACTCTTACGAAGAATCGGATTTTAAAGAAGCTATTGTAATTAAAAACAAGTAAAGCAACCGTCAGTCGGTGCAACCGACTTAGAAATACCCTACACCTATTTGGTTCAAATTTAAGGACATATCCATAAGTCATTTTAACACCATAAAAGCTGTTATTAATTTGATCGTAAGACATAGCTAACCAAATTAACTTTATAATACTAAAAACACTATCTATTAAAAAATACTACAAATTCTTACTAATTTATCTATTTAAAAATATTAAAAAACAAACAAACTTGAAATAAATGAAAATATATTTATTCCAATTCAATTACAAAATGAAAAAATTCTAATTATTAAATTTTGTGATAAAAAGATAATCAAAGCATAATATATTTAATAATCCAAATTTTTAAAATTGCAATTATTTTAAATGGTTAGTTTATATACCTAATAGAAAAGCTTATAAACGCAAAATATGCAATAAATGTATTTCTAAACTACAATTACAAATTTAGACCTTTTCATATAATTCATTTAAATATAAAAATAAATTTTACATAAATGCATCAAGTACCTTTGAACATAGCTGAACCACTACAATTAAGTGTAGATTTCGGAGACACATAGGACATAGGAAATATATTCTTTGGCTTCGAAATTAAACTCGACCACAACCAATTCGCATGGTACTTTCATTACAAATTTGGAGGTTCTATCTTCATTGGTTTCGGAATTATGCTAGTTTGGCCTAAATTCGATCAAAAAGTTCTAAGTTCCGAACCCATTGTCCAATCCTCACCGTACCCAATCGCCGCCGTAGTTCCATTACCAATAACCTACAGCACAAATTTCATGAAGATAGCGTCATTAGTTGTTGAGTTATCGTGATTATTTATATATGTTCGTTAGTCCTGAAACCGATTAAAAGGTTCAGAATCTGAACCCTTGGGCTGATTTCGCCCTTATGCAGTCCACGCTTAACGTTAAGCACTAGTTAACCGTTGTACACAATTTGAACGTTCTATCTTAATTTTAAGTTACTATTTTTAATAATTTCGATTATAAGCTTTCAAAACTTAAGAGGGTCTAAGACGGGTACTGAACCACCACTCCATTTGATCGCAAATTAGGGGGACACGCAAGGGATAGTAAGGAACACCCTTGAGCCAGATTTGAAGCTTCTACATTTTTTTAAGTTGTTATCTTTATTAATTCTAAAATTTTTTTTAATAATTTCGATTATAAGCTTTTAAAACTTAAGAGGGTCTAAGAGGGATACTGAACCACCACTCCAATTGATCCCAAATTAGGGGGACACGCAAGGGATAGTAAGGAACACCCTTGAGCCAAATTTGAAGCTTCTACATTTTTTAAGTTGGATGGCTATATCGACTCAGGAGGACGCTGATCATAAATATATATACTTTTCTATATCTAGCTCGCTTCCTTTAGGTGGTTACAAACACCATACCAAAGATAATATAACCTTTTACCTATTCCATAGGTGTAGGGTATAAAAACATATCCCGTCAACGTATAAACCATTTTATGATAGTTTGTAATTAACTTTTAGTGATTTAAAATTAGTTTTTACTTTTATTTGATTTTATCTTTATTAATGATAAAAACTTTTATTTTAAATTTTTGAATTGAATTTTAATTTATATTTTATGCAAAATTTTTCTTTTACCTCATTTTTTAATGTATTAAACAAAAATTAAATAACTGTTAATAAAAAAATATACTTATTATATTTAGAAACAAGAATTAAACTAAACAAAAAGTACAAAATATAATATAAAACAAGTAAAGCAACAGTCAGTCGGTGCAACCGACTTAGAAATACCCTACACCTATTTGGTTCAAATTTAAGGACATATCCATAAGTCATTTTAACACCATAAAAGCTGTTATTAATTTGATCGTAAGACATAGCTAACCAAATTAACTTTATAATACTAAAAACATTTTCTAATTACACTATCTATTAAAAAATATTACAAATTCTTGCTAATTTATCTATTTAAAAATATTAAAAAACAAACTAACTTGAAATAAATGAAAATATATTTATTCCAATTCAATTACAAAATGAAAAAATTCTAATTATTAAATTTTGTGATAAAAAGATAATCAAAGCATAATATATTTAATAATCCAAATTTTTAAAAATTGCAATTATTTTAAATGGTTAGTTTATATACCTAATAGAAAAGCTTATAAACGCAAAATATGCAATAAATGTATTTCTAAAATACAATTACAAATTTACACCTTTTCATATAATTCATTTAAATATAAAAATAAATTTTACATAAATGCAGCAAGTACCTTTGAACATAACTGAACCACTCCAATTAAGTCTAAATTTCGGGGACACATAGGAAATAGGAAATATATTCTTTGGCTTCGAAATTAAAAATTTTATAACTGGATTTTAGTATTTATAAAAAAAACACTTTATTTATTTTTACAGTTATTTTATTTTGAAAATTCCACTAAACACTTATTATGATGTTACTTATGTTATGTAACACTTATGTTATGTTAGGGCTTCGATAGCCAGACTGGAACTCTGATTTACAATAATTCTTAGCTTCTATTTATACTAAGATCTTATCAACTAATTTTGCATAAGTCAGCTTTTATTAATATAATTCTTAATTACTAACATGAATTCTTAATAAATATAATTATTATTAATAATTGATTACATAACATTATTGGTTTAATATAGGCTTGTAAAATCATGTTCGATCAATTTACCTTGAAAGTGTTGCTGACTTAATATATATTAGTAATTTACTTATTAATATGTTAATGACCTTATGGGTGTAATGTAACTTTCGTTTATAGCGGAAATCATTTAGACAATATAAATGTTATTATTTCCGAGAATTGTTTATTAAAAACAATTATTGGAAATTATGCAAGTGCAATAAAAGGGTTATTTAAGTTCAAGGTTTTTATATTATATCTATATTATATTTATACTACTTATAACACCACCCCCCTTAGTCTGAGGTTCCGACGAAGGTATTATTAATTTTACGCGTTTATTTGAAATGTGATTGTAAACAGTAATCACTAGTAGCAAAGTTACGATTATTATTGTGCCCGAAAATAAGCTAATATTTAATAAGTTTCTTAAGTTATTTGTTTCCATGATTTCCTCTATATTTTGCCTATTATTAAAAATTTTTTCTAAGTGTAATTTCTTAAAAATTATTTCAGTATTATTTTTATTTTCTTTTACCGGTGTATAATAATTAGGTAATATGAGATGGTCTTTAATTTTTATTGCATTGTTTGTATATGTTTGTATATTGTCAATTTCAATTTCACAGTTTTCAAATTTAATTAGTTTAGTACCTATTACCGTAATATTTAATTTGTTACAATTATGATTAATATTGGTTTCTTTAATATTTTTTGTAATAACTAGGGTATGGAATATGGATTGGTTTCTAAATATATTTATAAGCGACTCTGTGCTTTCAATGGTATTTAAATTAATTTCTAAATTGTGCGTTTCTGTGCGAGGTATTCTAGATAATGCATCGGCGTTTCCGTTCTTTACTCCCTTTTTATATTTAATTGTGTAGTCAAATTCTGATAGTCTTATTCTCCATCGAACTAATTTAGAATTTGGTTCTTTAATTGAAAATAACCAGGTTAGAGGTTTATGGTCAGTTTCGATTAGAAATTTTCTTCCGAATAAATATGGTCTGAAGTATTTTGTTGCCCACACGATTGCAAGCAATTCTTTCTCTATTGTACTATAATTTATTTCGTGGTTGTTGAGTGTACGGCTTGCATAGCAAATAGGATGGTTATTTTGAGATAATATTGCTCCTAGAGCGAAGTTACTAGCGTCCGTTGTCAGAGTGAATTCTTTTGTAAAATCTGGATATATGAGTATTGGGTCAGAAGTCAGTACTTGTTTTAGGGTGTTGAAACTTTTTACATATTCCGGGTCTAAAACGTTTATTTTGGTGTCTTTCTTTAAATATTTGGTCATTGGCTTTGCTATAGCCGAATAGTCTTTAATAAATTTTCTGTAATAACCCGTAAGACCAAGAAATAGTTTTATTTCTTTCGGGGTCTTTGGTATTGGGAATTTAGTAACGCATTCTACCTTTTTTTTGTTTGGTTTTATACCTTCTTCACTAACTATATGTCCAAGAAATTCTGTTTCCTTTTTTAGAAATTCGGATTTGTCCGTTTGAATTTTGAGGTTTACTTCTCTGAGTCTTTGTAAAATTTTTGTTATAGAGTCTAAGTGTTCTTGTAGAGATGTTGAAAAAATTATTATATCATCAAGATACACTAGGCAAATTTTATTTATGTAATCTTTTAAAACATTGTTCATTAGTCGTTGGAAAGTTGCGGGTGCGTTTTCAAACCGAAAGGCATTCGTAAAAACTCGTAATGTCCATCTTCAACACTAAAAGCAGTTTTATGAATGTCGCTTTCTTCGATTTCAATCTGATGAAATCATTTTGCTAAGTCCAAAGTGGTAAAGTAGTGACATTTACCAAGTTTATCCAAAATTTCGTCGATGTTTGGAATTGGGAATTTATCGTCTACTGTAATCTCATTAAGTTTTCGATAATCAATTACCAATCTCCATTTTTGTTTTCCACTGGCATCTACCTTTTTGGGTACTATCCAGACTGGAGCAGAATAAGGTGAGTTGCTATGACGAATAATTCCATTGTCTAGCATCTCTTGAATTTGTTTTTTGACTTCTATTTTATGTATATATGGATATCTATAATTTTTGGCTTGAATTGGGGTATTATTAGTTGTTCTGATTTGATGTTTAATAGCGTTTGTAAAACTTAAATCGCAATCTTCTTGGTAAAATACATCTTTGTATTTTTTTAATACATTTAATAAATTATTCTTTTCTTCTGAATTTAAATGTTGGATACGTACTTTATCTATAATGGGCTTATAATTAATTTTTTGCTCAATGTTATAATTCTGTTTATCTACTTTTATTTGATTTATTACTTGTTTAGACTTAAATATATTAGGTGTTAATTTTAGTTTACATTTTGATGAAGAGTTATTTTTTATTTTGTTATCTGAAGACTTCTGCTCTTCAGGATAAGTTGGAGTATTTTCATGATCTCTATTAGATAAGTGTAATTGGATTTGTTTTCCCTTAGTTATAAGAATATTATTTTTGAAATCGATTATGGCTTCTAAAGGTATTAAAATATCGTTTCCGATTAGTCCGTCGTAATTTTCATGGAAATGATAGACAAACATTTCTATTTTCGTTTTAGTTTCTCCAAATTCTTCGAAAAGTGGGAATTTAGCTTTTTGTTTTATATTAGCAACATTTGTAACTGTTTTTAATTGCACGTCTTCTTTTAACGTTTCTATTAATCTAGGATGACATATATTAGGGTTTATTATGGAGTGAGTTGCTCCTGAATCTATTAAAAATTCTTCTGATGGGAAATTTTTCAATTTGATTTGCTGGGTTTTTACTAGTTGTATTTATGTCAACATCCATTGGTTCTGGGCGTTGAGGGTTTCTAGAATTGTTATAATAATTATTATGATTTTCGTTGTTATTAAAGTTGTATGGGTTAGGTTGATAGTAGTTATTATTTTGGTAATGACGTTGATTAGGGTTGCCTTGTGATTTATAAAAGTTTTGATTTGGGTTACTCTGTGGTTTATTTTGGTTAAAATTTTGGTTAGCACGTTTATAATTGCTACTATAATTGCGATTACGATTATAATTATTATTGGGATTACCACGATTGATATTTGTGTTGTTACGACTAAAATTGTTATTAGGGTTACTATGATTATTATTTATGTTTTTACGATTAAAATTGTTATTAAGGTTACCACGGTAGTTATTTATGTTACAATTAAAATTTTTGTTAGGGTTACCACGGTTGTTATTTATGTTGTTACGATTATTGAAATTTAAAGAGGCATGGCCACTTGTGAAAAGAATATCTATTGCGTTCTCTAAAGTATCGGGGTTCCGACAGGCTAAGATGGTTTTCATAGGATCGGGTATTTTAGATTTAAATATGTTTAAAGCGGTTCGCATGTTATTCCGCGCGCGTTCGTTTGCAGCGGCTCCTTGGCCTAGTACAATTACTGTTTTATTGTTTAAGGATCTAAGTTTATTTTTAATTTCGTTGTAAAATTCTATACTACTATTTTTAAATGTTATAGCTCTAAGTTCGTCGAATAATTCATCCATGCTTTTCTTTTCTCCAAAATTGTTTTGTAATATTGTTTTCATGTCAGGCCATGAAGTGGCTTGAAAATTGATTTCTATTATTTCCCTAGCTCTACCTAATAGTTTGCTTTTAATAATATCTGAAAAAATGGTTTGTGCTAATGCGTCGTAAGTTATTAACATTGGATGTATTCTATCTATTAAATTGACAAAAGTCTGTAAGTCCCTACTGTCACCATTAAATGTAGGTAATCTATCTAAATATTTTAACGGATCCAAAGTTAAATTGTTGACGCGATTGTTATTATTAGCCATTTTTAACAAAGAATTTGCTTACAAATGTATTAAGAAAAGTCTACTTAAAAAAAATTTTTCCTTAGAATTAATTAAACTTACGTTTGATAGTGGTATTGTTGATGTTGCTATTACTGTTGTTGTGTTGACGTTGACGTTGGTGTTGTTATTTTAGTTGTTTTTATGTTGACGTTGGTGTTGTTATTTTCGTTGTTTTTACGTTTGATAGTGGTATTGTTGATGTTGCTATTACTGTTGTTGTGTTGACGTTGACGTTGGTGTTACTGTTGTTATTTTTGTTAATTATTAAACAGCGCACTGGGCCCCTGTTTAATTTTAGTCTTTAGAAAAAAAACTTATTTTCTTCTATGTATACAATTTGTTGAGTGGTTGGCCTAACAATTTTTTTATTTGCGGCCTGTGTCTCCTCTTCAATTGTACTGTTTTATTAAGTTGTTGGCCTAACAATTTTTATATTTGCGGCTTGGAAACTTATTTTTAATTGTATGTATCAACTGGTTTTGATACTTTTATGGTGTAAGATGAAGGTCCACTTTTTATACCTTTAGGTATCAGTAGTTCAACTAGCACCTTCTTTTATATATTACTGTGCCTTAAGCAGACTCACTTAAGGATAACGAAGAAAAAAGTCTTGTTTCACAGTATATATTGTTTTTAGTTCAAAACTTACAAACTTCTGCTTCGTAAGTTAGACGTTTAATAGTACAGCTCCTTAGCTGAGACTATGTAATGCAGAGATACACTATTAAGTATTGATATGCAAGTGATTTGATACCGTTTACCCAGACTCAAGTAAACTTTTATGCAATTGGTGTCTTGTGCAGTATCAAATCGTCGTCCGGATAATTACTTGCCGTATACGCCATTTTGGCATTTTTGTGTTTAGAATGCCATTATAGGTTAAAAGACATATATTTTTATTTATTTCAATCCGTTTTGTCCTATCTTTTCTAGTTTTGGAATTAATTAGTATGTACTTTGCCGTATGTAACACAAAAACATAAATTTTAGAAGTGTTTTGCCGTATAATCCAAAATTTAGGATATACGGCAAATGTTCAGTGCAAAATAATATTTTTATTTAAAAAAAATTGATTTGCCTTACGTACCCGTAAGTTGCAAAATATTTTTAAAAGAATATTCTTGATTTGCCTTACGTGCTTTAGTTCTTACATATACAGCAAAATACAAACTTTTTTAAAAGCGAATTATTGTGCCGTATGTTCGTTAATTGTATGTTACATACGGCAAAACATTATACGTACGTATTGTATAATATATTGCATTATTGTCGTATAAAAATGTATATACATACAGCAAAATGTTATTTTGCATTACATAACAATAAACTAAAATATTGATTATTCACGATCAGTGTTATCCTCTTTGACTTAAATATTCCTGGCCTGCTTGACGTAATTTTTTCCGAATATTTTGCTTCCACGTATCGGGTAAGCAACGTTTCTTTTTTGTATAAGTAGGTGTACTAGCTTCTGCAAAATACAACGTAATCAAATGAAAATTCTGGGTTTTTGTAAATTATAATTATATACCTGAAGAATTATACTCTGATGGTATAATTCGCTGAACGTCATTATCATTTAATCCAGCATTATCATTATCATTTTATAATATATTTTTTTCTGCTTTTTTCTTCTGTATAATATATTTAGACATGTCGAAGTCTTCATCGTTAATTGAATTATCTTTAAAATATAAATACTTAATTAATTTTTACAAATTATTAGGTTTTTCTATTAATACCACTAGAAAAATCTAGCTGCTCTTTGTCAGAATGCTCTACTGTTTGATAATTTTCAACTTTTCTATTTCTTAATGTGGGTTTCTCCTTTATTGCAATAATATCATTGTTGTCTTTTAATAATATAAAAATTACTAAAATATTTTTAAATTTTGGAATATTTAATTTAATTACCGCTGGAATTTTCAGAACTGGAAGAATCTTCAGTTAAGATTTCAGAAAAGATTTCAGTTAAGCTAAAATTCGAATAAACTATATTCATAAGAATATGTATTTAAATGTAAATAAAAAATACCTCAATAACTCCTGTGGCAATTCTGGACATGGCGATGACATTTTATATGTCTTACCACTTTTATTGTCAATTTGTGAAAAAGAAGAACGTGGAAAGAAAACGTATTAAAGGTTCAGAACGAAAAAAAAATACATTTCAATATTCACTGTACAGCAGTGATGATATTATACATTCTGTTTGTAGAATTTTTTTTTAAACACTTTATGTATTAATGAGAAAAGAATTTACTATTACTTTAAACATTTACACAATGAAAAATTCGGAGTACCTAGATCACAAAAACATTTCATCAAACCTGAAAGGGTGGAAGAAGTTAAAAACCATATTAACAGCTTTCCCACAATCGATTCGCATTATTGCAGAGCCTCTTCAGGCCGAAAATATCTAAGTTCTAATTTATCTTTATTAAAAATGTATTCGCTTTATTTACAAACAAATCCATCCTCACCAGTATCTGAAAAGTTTTACAGAAACCTATTTAACTATAATTTTAATTTATCGTTTTATAAACCCAGGAAAGATCAGTGTGATCGCTGTGTTCAATACAAAGCTACAAAAAATCCAAAAGACGATGAAATATTAAATTATGAAAAACACAAAACTGAGTCAAGAGGATTAAAAGCTGAGCGGGATATTGATCGTCAGAATCCAGATCCTAACACAGTAGTTATTTGTTTTGATCTTCAAAGCGTTTTTTCTCTGCCAAAAGGATTCGCGATTTCCTATTATAAAAGGAAAGTAAATGTTTTCAATATGACAGCTACGGTTACTTTTAATAACGGAAAAAAATTTACATACTGTTGTGTATGGGATGAAATTAGATGTGGGGGAGGCGGAAATGAAATTGCTAGCTGCATTTATAAAATATTGGGCATTTTACTTCAAGAGTATCCAAATATTCAACAAATAATATTATGGAGCGAATCTTGTGTTGTACAAAATAAAAATAAAATGATGACAACAGCATTACTAAAATTTTTAGCTGACAACCCAAGAGTTAAATGCATTACACAAAAATATTCAGAACCAGGACACTCTCAAATTCAAGATGTGGACTGTGTCCATAGTGCTCTTGATAAATATTTGAAAAATTTGGAAATATTTAGTATACTGTCATTGCTTGCTCTGTTAAAAACTTTTAAGTCAAAAAATATTCAACTTAAAATTACACAAATGAAACCTGAAGACTTCAAAAACTTTTCAAAATTGTCTTTGCAACTAAATTTTAGTGCAGTTCCATTTACTAAGATTAAAATTTTACAATATAATCGTGACGATTTATTTGAAGTTAAATATAAAACTTCAATTTTTGAAACAGCATTTAAAACAATAAAAGCACATTTAAAAGTTAATAAAAAAAAATTAGGAACACCATTAAACCTTTTGTTCATGAATTTACCCAACGATAATCAAAAAAAAAAAATGTGATTTATATTTTATGTCATTAGAATGTTTTATATTATTTTATGTTGAAAGAATTATTAATTTTATTTTACGTTTTTTCTAATTTAGTTTGCATTTAAATGGAGGCTATAATGAAAATTAATTAAAAAAAATTCTAATGTAAATTACGCACATCAAATTTGTAGTCTATAGATAGACACTTTAAAAAAAATATATTTTATATATAAAAATAATATGTATTACATAAGATAATGCAATGTTGATGATGAATAATAAGACTGTTTTTTTTTGTTTTCTTATATTAATTGAATTGAAAAATATTTTGTTTTGTTTTTAAATATATATTTTATTTTTTAATAAAAAAAAATTAATAAAAAATGTTGACAAAAAATTTTTATTTTTTAATTTAGTTTTAAACTTTATTTTTTATTATTTTTAATTATTATAATACATACTAGGTATTATAATAATTATTTTTTTTTTTTATTTATTTTATTAATTCATTTCTCTAAAAGAGCACTAGGCTCGTACAGAGTATATTAAAACATATATATATAGATTAACGCTAAAGTGTAATAGATTCAATAAGAAATTCAAGAAAATTAACAATATATACAAAGTATAAAACGTGTAAATCAAATTAAATAATATTTACAAATTGTAATTCAAATTAAATACGATAAATTTAGGTTTTTTGAATGTTTACTTATTAAAGTTTAAAAAATTAATATAAAGAAAGGATTCTGAAAATGAATTTAATTATTATACTGATCTAAGAGTAGTTTCTTTAAAGTGATTTTAAATTTTTGAGCTGTTGCAACTTTGACTTCTGGCGGTAGATCGTTGTACAATTTGATACCTATGTTGATATTTTGTTCAATTCCATATAGTCCTATACCTTGTGTTGGACGAAGGTGATGCGCTATTATCTTTATTATTTTTAATTATTATAATACATACTAGGTATTTGAAAATCTTTCCGTTTCTTTATTTGCCTTATATAGAGTTATTTTGCCGTATGTATAAGAATTGTCCGAAATCCAGTACCAAATGGCCTATACGGCAAAGTAATTTTTTTTTAATTTTAAAAAAAATATTGATAATAGCGAATCCCAAATTTGGCAAACATTTTGTTAAAACCATCTTTTGTATATGCACCATATATAAAAAAATTAAAAAACTCTATCGGCTAGTTTTGTTAATATTTCACTTCAAACTTTAAACTCATTTTACTCGAAATGCTAATTTGTCGTATACGGCAAGTAATTATCCGGACGACGAAATGTTATTCACTTAGTGTATCCTACCGACTGCGCCAATTTTATAACTGGATTTTAGTATTTATAAAAAAAACACTTTACTTATTTTTACAGTTATTTTATTTTGAAAATTCCACTAAACACTTATTATGATGTTACTATGTTAGGGCTTCGATAGCCAGACTGGAACTCTGATTTACAATAATTCTTAGCTTCTATTTATACTAAGATCTTATCAACTAATTTTGCATAAGTCAGCTTTTATTAATATAATTCTAAATTACTAACATGAATTCTTAATAAATATAATTATTCTTAATAATTGATTACATAACATTATTGGTTTAATATAGGCTTGTAAAATCATGTTCGATCAATTTACCTTGAAAGTGTTGCTGACTTAATATATATTAGTAATTTACTTATTAATATGTTAATGACCTTATGGGTGTAATGTAACTTTCGTTCATAGCGGAAATCATTTAGACATGAATATAAATGTTATTTTTTCCGAGAATTGTTTATTAAAAACAATTATTGGAAATTATGCAAGTGCAATAAAAGGGTTATTTAAGTTCAAGGTTTTTATATTATATCTATATTATATTTATACAACTTATAACAATTAAACTCGACCAGAAACAATTCCCATGGTACTTTCTTTACTAGTAACCTAGTGTTAAATTTCATCAAAATACCGGCATTATTTTTTGAGTTATGGTGTTTTTAAGATATATGTTTGCTAATCCTTGAACTTTTCAAGGGTTCCAGAACCCAAAACCATGGTACGATTTCGCCCATATGCAGTCCCGTCATACTTTCAATACTAGTTAACCCTTGTACTCAATTGGAACATTTTATCTTAATTTTAAAGTTAATATTTTTATTAATTTCGATAATAAGTTTTTTAAACCTTGGGGTGGTCCAAGAGGGGTGCTGAACCACCACTCTGATTGATCCAAAATTAGGGAAACGCGCAGGAAATAGTAAAGAGCACCCATGTACCAAATTTGAAAGTTTCATCTTTATTAATCTTTATCAATTTCTTTATCAAAACTATCTTTATTAATTTCGAAAATATTCTTTAAGGTCTTCGGAACTGTGTGTGGTTTACTACTCCAATTGGTCCCAAATTTCAGGAACACTAAGGTAATAGAAAGAAACACCCTGATATCAAATTTAGAGGTTCTATCTTCATTGGTTTCGGAATTCTGCTCGTTTGGCCTAAATTCGATCAAAAAGTTGTACGTTCCGAACACGTAGTACATTACCCACCGTACGCAATCACCGCCGTAGTTTCATTACCAGTACCCTACAACACAAATTTTATGAAGATAGCGTCATTATTTGTTGAGTTATCGTAACTTTTTATATATGTTCGTTAGCCCTTAGACAAATTAAAACGTCCAGAATCCGAACCCTTGAGCTGATTTGGCCTTTATACCGTCCGCGCTGTACTTTAAGTACTAGTCAACCCTTGTACACAAGTGGAACGTTATATATTAATTTTAAGTTACTATTTTTAGTATTTTTAGTGATACCAAATTTGGAGATTTTATCTTCATTGGTTTCGAAATTATGCTCGTTTGGCCTAAATTCGATCAAAAAGTTCTCAGTTCCGAACCCATTGTACATTACCCACCGTACGCAATCACCGCCGTAATTTCATTACCAATACCCTACAACACAAATTTTATGAAGATAGCGTCGTTAGTTGTTGAGTTATCCTGATTTTTTATATTTGTTCGTTATCCCTTAGACCGATTAAAAGGTCTAGAATCCGAACCTATGGGCCGATTTCGCACATTTCTAATCCCCGCCGTACTTTCAGTCCTAGTAACCTACAGTTAAAATTTCATCAAGATAGCTCCATTATTTTTTTGAGTTATCGTGCCTACAGACGGACGGACGGACATGGCTATATCAACTCAGGAGGTCATGCTGATCACAAATTTATATACTTCTCCATATCTAGCTCGCTTCCTTTAGGTGGTTACAAACACCATACCAAAGTTAATTTACCCCTTTACCTTTACTATAGGTGTAATTGAAGGGGAAACTTAACTAGTGTAAATTTTTCCAAAATTAAACGTTAACATTGAAGCTCCAATATTTCGCACTTATTAACAGGTTTTCTTGAGTGCAATTGGGTTATATTCTCAGTATTTCACTATTAGTCATATAATTAATAAATTAATGAAATAACTAAATTATAATATTATCATTTATTTTTATATATATTTTTATAAAAATAAATTATAAAATACTCAGTACGAAACCGTGTATAATTTTGAAAATGTGCTTTTTAAAAACCCTTGGTTTTTTTCCTCACTTATATTTCTAGTAAAATCTAAAAATCAAAATTTTTTTATCTCGTATATATTAAGCCTAAATACATAGTTCAGTTAAAGTTATAGTAATACATTATATTAAGCTTAAATACATAGTTAAGTTATATTTTGTTTTGTACTAAATACATTTCAGTTAAGTACCAAACAAAATATAAGTTTAAAAGCAGCTCTTTAAACCTCTTCCAGTACATCGACTATATTTTATTCAGCCCTTGGCCATTCAAGCTAACTACTATTGACATAAAGTAATTCGCATATAAAAAAGGAGTTGTATGACAGCAAACCGAACGAAGTGCACTACCCCAATTCAATTTGCACAAACTTTACCAATAAAGCTGAAATATTTTTGGGGAAATTTCAGACACCCTACTTAATTAGGTATAGAGTAATGTTCTTATAAATAAAAAAGTTGTATGGAAAGTGCTCGAACCTACTGCAGTAGACCAACCAAATGTTAACCGGTGAAGCTAACTGATTGGATTGCAACAACGTAGTTCTATATTTTTTTTGAGTTATCGTGCGGATGAATAATACATACATAGCTAGATTGATTCACTTTTCGATTCTGATCTGAACCATACTTTTGAGGCTATATCTACTCCCCCTTTTCTTTGCGCCACAAACGTAAGAGCAAATTTTGTATAACCTTTTGACCCACAGTCATACGGGTATAATAATACTTACATGTAAATTAGAGCGTTTCTGAGCCTCTCAATGGGGTTTGAATTGAAAGCAAAAGTACAATTTGTATATTGTGTTGGAATAAATTAACGGAAATCAACAAAAGTGTTAAAAATATTGGTGGGTTTTCTAAATTTTTTTAAGATTCATCGTCATCCCAATATTAGTTAACAAATGTCAAGTTTATTAAAGAGTAAACTACATTGTCTAACAGCAACACTTATATAAAATTTGCATGATTTGCAGGTGTCACCTATTTTATTTTGCAAAGAAGTTTGAAAACTGTTCTAACTTTAAGTTCAGAACACTCCCAGTACCCAAAAACCTTTATATACAAATTTTCACGATAATTGACTAAGCAAGTTTAAAGCTTATACGATATAAAAACAAAAAATAAATGTTGCTTTATACTCTTACATCTATAGATTATAAAATATAAATTTAAATTTTGAAAAATCCGGGCAACACCGGGTAAATCTGCTAGTATAAAATAAAGCTGAATATTTGAAATTTTGGCAAAAGTAATTAACCGGATGATATAATGCTTATATTACGGTCATACGGGTAACCCAGAGTTGACACAGTCGTTTTTTTATGATTTTATCAAAGAAATTTATGCACTTTTTTTAAAAAATTTTAAGAAATCTATATATTTTACCATAATTTGGAATAATCTTGTTAAAATATATTTAGAAATTGAGCTGTTCTGACTTCTAGATTTTAGAAAACAAAAGATTATAAGAAACCAAATGATAATAGGTACTATAATTAAGTTATTTCATTAATTTATTATTAATTATGAATAATAGTCAAATCAATACTTAGAATATAATCCTAATACACTCAAGAAAACGTAGTAATAAGTGCGAAATATAATGTTAGAGCTTCAATGTTAACACTTAATTTAGGAAAAATAAATGAATGAGTTACTGATTTAATAAAAATTTTAAAGTTATAATTTTTAAGTCCTAATAGCCCTGTAGTGTGGAAATTTCCAAAATTTTTACTAAGCAAGCTTATGATGACTCTCGAAAATCTGTGTCCCAACCTCCCGCGCCACTTTCATAATTTTTTTTTAGGTTCAAGTAATTAAGTTGTGAATTCCGGCAAAATTTGGAATTTTACTTAAACTTTTATTATATAAGCGAAAATGGTTAAAACTAACAGACGATTTCTTCAATTTTAAGGAACCCTTTTAAATTTTAGAAACACCTTAAAATATGTTGCAACATAATGTTGCAGTTTTAAGTTTTGTATATTACTAAAGAAAAATTTGGGCGGGTATTTCAGTTACAGGTGCTTAAAAATAACATAATCTTAATTACGTTAATTACATATATTTAATTTTAATCAACCACTACACAAAAAGCTTACTTCATAACCATCTTATTTACATTTTATACAAATTTTTTCTTTTCATTTTAATTAACTTATATAACCTAAATTACACTAAATACAATTTTTTAATCTTAACATTAATATACACACGAAAAAATTTATTTTTATTTTTATACAATCAACAAAATATTTATATCACTTTAAATAACACAAAACCCAAAATATTAATTTTACATAAAATAATTAACAAAACAAACAATTTTTTTTTATACATACAATTTCTAACATTATGTATTTACTTTCTAATTGAAAACAAGCTACATATCAAAAATGACATTTACTGTTTACAAAATGCAAACAGATGATTTCATAAACGTCCAAGATGACATTAATGTTGAATACGTTATAGGGTTGAACAAAAAGAAGTGTGGTGAATATAAAAATAACTTAAATGTTTTGTACTTAAATATTCAAAGTTTAAGAAATAAGCTCAATAATTTGGAAATATTTCTCAATTCTTTTTCGTGTGAAATACATGTGGTTGTATTAACTGAAATTTGGTTACATAAATCTGAAAACAAATTTTTTAATTTAGAAGGTTTCACTCTATACTTCTCAAATCGAGAAAAATCGTATGGGGGTGTAGCAATCTATATAAGTGATAAAATTAGCAGTAGTATAAATTGTGAATTCGAGTTTGAGAAATCAAATGTTTTGTGTGTCGAACTATTAAAACATAATATTAACATTATAGGCATTTATAAATCTCATGAAATAAATATCAACACTTTTCTTATAAAATTAGATGAAATACTTTCAACGTATAAAAGATCGTTAATATTAGGTGACTTCAATATTAATATACTCCACTCAAATAATTACGATACAAAATACTATATCAATACTATTAATACAAATGGTTTTCTGATTTATAACAATATATCACTTCAATTTGCAACAAGAATTGGTAGATCGTCTAAAACTATAATCGATCACTTTTTAACCGACTTAGTTAAATATAAATATTTTTTTCATATAGCAAATACATGCCTATTTGATCATAATAGTCTATTTTTAAGTATAAATCTCAAGCCTATAATTGTAAAAACTAATCATTTCAAGACAATTCTAGACTATGAAAGTATAAACAATGATAATACTTGGTCTAGAATTACTCATCAGAAAACTTTGATGAAGTTGTCCATGAATTAAACAATCTTGTGGCAAGAAACACGAAGATCATTTCTTTTAAAAAAAAAAAAAAAAATTATTGGATAACAAATGAAATCATAAATGCTATAAAAATACGAGATTCATTTTATAAATATAAAAGGAAATATAATAACGATCCGTATGAAACTGAGTTATACAATTTTTATAAAAAGAAAGTAGAAAATTTAATAGTTGAAGCCAAAAAGAAATATTGTACTGACCAAATTGCTCGAGATCCAAGTAATTGCAAAAAATTATGGGACCTATACAAAAAAATAATGTACAATAAAGATCCCAAAGCCTCCAACTAAAGGTTCTAAATATAGATAACAAAAATCTGAAAATGAAACCGACAAAGCTGAAGCAACGAATAATTTCTTTATCAATGTGACCAAAGAGATTAATGTCTGTCAACAACCTATAGATACCGTGTAAATAAACAACTTCACACAAACACCGAATGTAAGCTTCCATTTAACGCCCACAAACCAACTAGAAGTAGACTCCGTTATCAATAATCTTAAACTAACAGTTGCCTTAGGTCATGATAACATTTCCGCCAAATTTGTTAAAAAATATAAAGAAAGGCTATCTCCAATCTTAGTTCACTTCATAAACATCTCTTTTTCTACATTTATCTTTCTAAATTCACTAAAGACAGCAATAGTTACGCCTATTTACAAGAATGGTGACTCAACTGACTTAACTAACTATCGTCCAATCTCTGTGCTAAGCTGTTTCTCGAAGATTTTTGAAACCGTAGTAAAAAACCGGTTAGATAACTTTATTGAAACAAACCAAATTTTAAGTTGTAAGCAGTTTGGCTTCGAAAACAAATCAAATACTACAGCGGCGTGCCTAAGTCTAACCGACTTTATCTCCAAAAAAATGGATGACGGTAAATTTGTTGGCTGCCTTTTCTTGGACCTGCAAAAAGCATTTGATTGAGTGGACCACAAAATACTGTTACTAAAACTTTCAAAGATTAATGTTAATACTAACGAACAAATGTACTTCGAATCTTATTTAACGAAACGTAGTCAAAAAGTGCGTATAAATAACACGCTTAGAGAATCAAAAGAAATGATAAAAGGTGTGCCTTAAGGTTCAATTCTGGGACCCCTTTTATTCAAGCTATACATAAACGATCTTGCAAATATAAATCTGAAAGGCACAATTCAACTATATGCGGATGATGCTGTAGTTAAATATGCAAAAGGTGACGAGAATGAATTAAGGAATGACATTAAATCAGACCTGAATTCTATTTAACAATGGCTCACAAAACACAAATTACTTTTAAATGTCAAAAAAACTAAAATCATATTGTTCGAAAACAGAAAATTTTCAGATATTAATTTTTATGTAAATGGAAGTATAATCGAAATTGTGAGAAATTTTAATTATTTAGGACTATTATTAGATAGCAAAATGAAGTGGAATGACCACATTGATCAGCTCATAAAAAAAATTACGCCATATGCTTTTATCATAAAAAGACTTCGGAGGTATTTCTCTAAAGATGTACTAAAACAAATATACTTCTCTTATATTATATCAAACTTGATTTATCTAAATCCCATATGGAACAAAGCTTCAATGACTTTATTAAATAAAATAGATATCATTCATAAAAAAGTCATCAAAACTATCCACAATTACCCACTACTTTATCCTACTAGTAACTTGTACGATAATCAATACATCAGTTTTACGAATATATGCAAAATAGAAATGTATTTGATAGCATTTAAGATTACAAATAATGAAATTAAACATATTTTTTTACTAAACAGAATGATCAATATACATAACAACAATACCAGAAACAAAACCAATTTTTACTTATCACTCTTTAAAACAAGAAACCAACAGAATAACTGCTTATATAATTGTCTCAAACTATACAACGAACTTCCTAATGAATTAAAGCTTATTGAAAACTTATATTCCTTCAAAAAAAGAGTTAAAGAGTACGTCATTCATCAATAATTTTATATTTAATAATCTATATAGTTAATAATTTATATAGTCAAGAATTCTCCACTTCGTATTCGGCTTTATCATAACGTATTCGGCTTATGTTTTCTTATTGGTAAATGGTCTGCATAAAAGTGGTTAGATTAAATTAAATTAAATTAAGTAATTGATAAATTAGATTAATTGTAAAATATTTAAGGATTCTTGTAAAAGTCTATATAATCTTCTTTTAAACTAATATGAAATTTTTATTATTGTTTTATTTTATTTTACTATTTTAATTTTTTTTCTTTTTTTTTTGTAAATAACTTGTCTGTATATTGGCACATATTTATTATTTAAAATTATTGGATCAGAAAGTGTAAACTATGATCGACACAAATGAAATTTAACTGTTATATATAATGTGCAATAATTACATATAGGAATATATTGTAATTTTGTTTCTAGTATAAGATAATTGTTTTAGAATTTAAGAATTTTTTTTATATTTATACGAAAAATAATGAATTGTTAATAAAGAAAAAAAAAAAAAAAAAAAAATAGCAAAGTTACAATTTTCCATAGGCTTTTTTCGACTTTGTAAGACTGTTGTTCCGTAACGGGTGAGGCTACCGAAAAAAGTTCTTCCATGAAATAATTTTTTTTGCAATGCCGTAGTTAAAATGTCTTTTCTCTACTTCAAACAGTAAAAAAAATTTTGTAAACATACGGACAGACAGGCGGACGGACAGATAGAGTAAAACTAATAAGCACATTTTTTTAAAACTATTTGAAAATGTGCTAAAAAGGAAACTGCAAATGGACACTGAAGTATATTTTTAAAGAATAAAAAATGTAAAGTATTTTAGAAATAAAGACTTACGAAAAACATTAGGGATGGAAAATGTTATATTATTGAATTTTAAACATATTATTATAAGGATTCTAGATTATCTCATTTTTATTATTATTAGAATTAGAAATTTGTATTAAAAATTGTTTATGGTATAACATATGTTCAAAAGATAAAAAATATAATGTTGGATCTTTAAATTTTGTATATTAATAGAAAAAAATTTGGACAGGTGCAAAAAAATGTGGACAAGTTGCAGGTGCTTAAAAAAAGCCAAATTTAAATTATGGACCCCTTACAGCTTTTAAACGGGGGGCGCAACAAAAAAATTTTCTTAAACGACTCCTACTAATTTCTGAGGATCTAACATCTCCTAAAATTTCTAGCTTGAGCCGTTCAGAAGTTATGTGGGCCAAAAATTTTGCAAAAATTGAGTTTTGGATAACGGTACATTTTAGTACCGTATGGCAACCCAGTGAATTAGTTTTTTGAAAGTTTGTAAAGCTTATAAAAGCAGCTATCTTTCGACGTTCTTAGATTGAAAAAATACCTCATAGAACTTTTGTTATAACGTTTTAAATATAGGGTTTCTTCCAAATTTGAAGGGCTGTAGTTCTGTAACGGCAGGGAAACAGGTCAAAACCCAATTAAGCTTGTGAGATTATGTAATAGAGATAAAAATTTCAACTCAATCAATTCAATAGTTTTTTCAATAAAAAATTGATTTAGTCGTTGTTCTCAAACGGGTCAAACCGAACCCAGCTAAAATGTGTTTCAGTCTCTCTTCTGGACTGCGAAATCAACCTGTTAAATAGGCCACAAATCGGAAAAAACTTTGTTTTTCAAGGCCCCCAGGCTGAAGTTTGTTAATATGTTCTAAACACCTTTTTATATAAGTACCTTTGAGTAAGAGGAATATTTGTGTAAAGGTTCAAGTCAATTGGTAAAAGGTTTCGAAACGAAAGAGCTTAAAATTGCTCTGGAGCTGTTGACATATTAAGACTATGTTCCATTTCAAGAGTAGTCGAAAACAAATGATATTTCTTAATTTATTTTTTACATATATATTTTCGCTTTAGAATTAGTTTATGCAGTAGTTTTCCGAACAATTAAATACTTCTATAATCTGTACGGTATTCGAACTCGACGTAGGTTAGATTTAGATAATAAGAGATGTACCTATCCGATGTTCTATATCATAAAAATAAAAAAAGTAATAAAAAATAAGTTTATTGTTATTATAACTTTTATAATTATTATACTATTTATATTATAATTATTTTATTATTACAATTATTAATAATAATATTGTAGTTATTTTATTTAAATTTTATTTACGTTTATTAGTATTTTTAATTGTTACTTTTCTTTTCTCAACTTCCAGAGAGTTATGGCTTTGAATAAGATCTTCTAAATTAAGTTACGGCGTTGAGTTGCACCTACATATCTTTTTATATATCTTTTTATATTATACATAAATTTATAATATATTTAAAACTATTTTTTATGGTTTAGTGTTGTTCCTTTAAAATATCTAAAAAGAATTTTATTCGCCTTTTATAACAACTGTTAAATTTGTTTGATTGGTTATTGATGCTTTCTTTGTTTCTTTATTGGTTTAAATTTTTGTGTATACATAAAACTTCTAAAACTGTTGTTTGAGGGTTGAGCTTTGCATTCTTATTATATAGCTAGTCTGATTAGCAGTAATTATTTTTGTGCGGAGAATAAAAATTTATTCGTGAATATTTTAGTATAAGTAGAAAAATTAATATTTTGTTTTTATTGTATTACGACTAACGCTTTAATGTTATTGTTTTATAAATAATAATTATCAATTTAAATCTTTTAAATAAATATACTCATTAATATTTAAATATACTTAAGCGTGGTATTTAAGAGAAAATTTTTTTTAACCTTTTTTAACATATAATGCAGCAGAATTGTGGTGTTAATACTTTAAAATAATTTTTTGGTATTCTATAAAGATAATTTAAATTTTTGATAATTCTCCTAATTTGTCAGTGATAAAATGAAAATTAAAAAAAAAATTATTGAAAAATTTCCAGTAAAGTATTTTTTTGTGTATTGCAAATTTTAAAATAATAGTGAGATATATAAAGGATAAGCAAGAAAATACCGCATTACTTTAATTAAGAAACAATATTTGCTTAACATAGTATGCAAATTTGTTCACAGTGGATTTTTTTGTTAAAATGGCCGTTGGATCGACGGAGGGAGCTAATCCCCCTCAATCTTTGGCATGTCATCATCAAATCGTAGCACCGAGCCCAATTTTAGCCGTACCAACTTTAGCATTTTCAGCTACTCAAGTTGAAATTGTTTGCAAAACCTTAGAAGAATCAGGAGACATTGAGAGACTTGCAAGATTTTTGTGGAGCTTACCAGTCGCTCTCCCTAATATTCACGAAATAATAAGTTCAGAATCAGTTCTCAGAGCTAGAGCTGTGGTTGCTTATCATGTTGGAAATTTCAGGTTTGTTTTAATATTAAATAACGATACGTAATAAATATTAATACCCAATTTTAATTATTTTTCATTCTTTATGCTACGTAGAAATTATTTTTGAAATGAAAAAAGCGCATAATTTCTAGTTAATATCGAGTACTAGCATGTCGCAGACGAAATACTTGTATTTGCAAAAATAAATAAATTTTAGTTAAATTAAAAGGAAACAAGTCGGTATTTTATTACTTTTATATACATTTCATTCAAACGCTCAATAAAATATGAAATATCCAAATATCTTTGAAGTTTTTCAAAAATCTTTAAAATTAAAATTTCTTTAGAATAAATCTTAATATTTTTAGCATTCTAATATTTTAAATTTATATTTATTATAAAACCCTTAAATATAATGCTTTGAAAGTTAATTTTCTTTTATATCTGTGGAGCGTTGCAAACACATTTCTTTTTTACATAATAAAAAAATTTAATATAGTTAACTGATAATTATAAATGGTTCATAGGAGGAACTTCCTTTAAGAAGTAATCAAAGTTTTAAATGATGTTATCTCAAAATAGTACTTTAAATCTCCAAGTTTTCGAATGTATATGCCATTAGAACCGTTGCTTCCTGATCCTATCCATACCTTTGAGTCTATATGTACTCCTCTTTTTCTCTGCAGCACAAACGTAATGGAAAATTTAGTATAGTAAATGGAGTATTTAGTATAAATTTAGTATAAGTGATGAAAAAAACCAAGGATTTTTAAACAAGCACATTTTCAAAATTATATAGTGTTTCAGACTGAGTATTTTGCGATGATATTATAATTTAGTTATTTCATCAATTCATTTTTTATTAGGGATAATGGTGCAATCAATACTTGTAATATAATCTGAATGCACTCAAGAAAACCAAATAACAAGTGCAATATACAATGTTGAAGCTTCAATGTTAACGCTTAATTTGGGCAAAATATAATCTGCTGAATATATTACTAATTTATAAAAACATGAAAGTTTTAACATTTAAGTTATAATAGCCCTTCAATGGTGAAAGTTCCCAAATTTTTACTGGACAAACTGATGATGATTTCGAAAATCTGTCCATCTCCCTCCCACCCTCTTTATTTTGTTACGTTCTACGAATTAAATTGTGAATTCCACCAAATTTGGGATTTTAGAATTTTAGAATTTAGAATTATGAAAGCAAAAATGGTGAAAACTAAGAGACACTTTCTTCAATTTAAAGAACCCCTTT
This sequence comes from Dolichopus griseipennis, assembly GCA_963082915.1. Classification (NCBI taxonomy): domain Eukaryota; kingdom Metazoa; phylum Arthropoda; class Insecta; order Diptera; family Dolichopodidae; genus Dolichopus; species Dolichopus griseipennis. Next base: position 225,955,824 of record OY720441.1, read on the forward strand.
TAAATTTAAAAAAAATCTATAACATATTATATTGAACTTTAATGTTGGAGCTTTAAATTTTGTATATTACTAAAATAAAGTTAAAGTTTGTATTTAAGATATATGTCCTAACAATAACAAAATTTCAATTTTCGAGCTCCTCACCAGACCTCTTCAGTGCTAGTATTGAGTTAGTATCAACTTAATATCGAGGACTAGCACTGAAAAAGATGAAAGAGTATTTTATTAGTTTTATATACATTTCATTGAAACGCTCAATAATATATGAAATGTTCAAATAACTTTAATTTAATTTTAGTTGTTAAATACTGTACATATATTATCAATTCACGTGAATCAAACATAAATACTTTTAGAGCATTTGTGAAAAGTGAAATACTGGTTTAATATATTGCCGTGACAAAAAAATGTTGTTAACCCACTCCTACTAATTTCTGAGGATCTAACTTCTCCCAAAATCTTATCTTATACCGTTCAGAAGATATGGGGGACAAAAAATTTACATAAAAGATTTAAAATAAACGGTTAAGGGATATATTTTTGTACAGCCTGTAAAAGCAGCTCTCATTGCCGTTTTTATATTGAAAATATTCCCTACTGACCTCGTGTTATACCAATTTAAATATAAGGCTTTTTTGGGTTTTGCTTCGTCACCGTTCAAAATTAAGAAAAGCCTTTGACACATGTTCAAATATAATGTTAGAGCTTTGAATTTTAAAGAAAAGAAAATTTAGATAGGTACTCAAGTTATAGGTTTTAAAAATTTGCAAAATTTCAATTATCAAGCCCTCGCAGCTCCTAAACAGGAGACGTGACAAAAAGAATTTGTTAACTGACTCCTTCTATTTTATGACGATGTAATTTCTCCCAAAAGTTCAAGACTCCAGCTTGAACCATTTAGAAGATATGTGGATCCAAAAGTTTAGCAAAAATTGGGTTTTGCAGCTGTCTATTGTCTAATGCTGTATTATTACTCATAATATAATTAATATTATTAAAATAAATAAAAAGCAAAAAATAAGAACAAAAATTTAAAAATTTTATTGAATGTGGAAATGAGTTTACAGGTCAAGCAAATTAACCGGTGAGCTTCTGTAAGAAAGATAAATTTTTGTGCAAGCTTTCAACCAAATTGGCTAAACCGCTTAAACAATATAAACCCTTTGCTCAGGGGCTCATTAATCAAAACAAAATTAACTTGGTGAGCTGTGGTAATAAAGATTCCGGTTTGTACAAATTTTCAACCCGATTGATTTAATCGTTTGAGGAAGACAACTAAATCTAAACCGAACTTAACAAATATTTGTTCTACTTCTTTTGTGAACTACTAAATCATCCTATAAAATTTAATACAAATTGGAAAATAATTCTTTTCGTAAGGCCGAAATTGGTTAACATATTATAATCTTTATATAAAACAATCTTGTTGATTAAGAAGAAAGTTTTTCCAAATTTTGATTGGTCGAAGAATTTAAGATCCACATCAAAAGAAATGAAAAAACTTGTACCATAACGGGAAACCGAATTCAACGAAATTTTATTTCAGTTTCACTTTTGGTTTGCAAAATCACTCTTTCAAATTGGACATCAATCGAAACAAAAATTATTTTGGAAGCTCACTAGTTCGAAATTGTTTAATATATTTCAATGAACTCAATCGGTGAAACCATTTCGACTGCACATTAAAAAAACGAAAAAGGCTTAAAACAGCTCTGTAGCTCGAATGTACCAACATAGTAAAACTATAGTCTATGTCACCTCCCAGCTCCCAGAATTTTTCTGTAAAATTTGATGAAAGTCGGCCCAGTAGTTTTTACGTGAATTCTGAATAAACATATAAACAAACAAACTATTAAAAAAGCTGTCGTTTGATTAAATTTTATATTGTTGAATACGGAGTATTTTAATCCTAATGCACTTAAGAAAACCTGGAAACAATGGCGAAATATAATTTAGTACCTTCAAACAATATAAATAATCCGTTTTTTTTAAGAATTGCGTGGGCTGTGATTCCGTAACAGGAAAAAAGTTCTTGAAATTATTATTAAATTGAAATTAAATTTAAAATTATTTCTTTTTAACTTCCTACCGGTAGTTAAAATTTCTTTTTTCTATTTCAAACGGTGTAAAAGTTTTTGTAAACAAACGACAGACAGAGGCACGAACGCACAGAGTGAAACTAATAAGTACATTTTTTGTGGAAAAAGGCTTCGAGTAGATGCCATACAAATTTCTTGAACCTTTATAAATATCTTCAAACGTGATGAATAAAATCAAGGGTTTTTTTTTTTTAAAAACCACGTTTTTAATATTATATAGTGTTATAGCGTATTTTATGATAATATTATAATAAATATTATTAATAAATGAGTATTTTATGATATTATTATAATAAATATTATTAATAAATAAGCATTTTTTGATAATATTATAATTTAGTTATTCATCAATTCATTATTAATTCTGAATAAAAGTAAATTAAATTTTGATTTCCATCAATATTTAGAACTTTGCCTCAAATTTTATTGTACAAGCAAGTAGCTAGCGGATGGGGCTATTTTAACACCTAACAGGGCTGAGAAGCTACAGCCTCCTCAAATTCCAAAAAACGCCCTATATTTAAATTAACATAACAAGGGTTCTATTCGATATTTTTTTTCAATCGGTAAAAGAGAGCTGCTTTTACAAGCTTTTTAAAAATATATTATTTTTTGCAAATTTTTGGGTATCACATATTCTGAACGGTTCAAGATAGAAACTTGAAACTAATAATGAATTGATGAAATAACTAAACATTATCATTTATTTATATTTTATATTTGATCACTCATTATGAAACACTATATAATTTTGAAAGTCTGCTTTTATAAAAACCTTTTATTTTATTGTCACTTGTTTTTAATACATTAATTTTTTGTTATTAATTTTTTTTTTAATTTTTATAACGAAATTCAAAAACAGTTTTGCAAAACAATACAATTGTAACCATAGTTATTACATACAATAATTTTCAAAATAAAAATATTTACTCAAAAATTCCATGGCTTAATGGTTAGGACGTCGGCCTTCAATCGAAAAGTGTCAGTTCGAATCTCGGTCATCTCATTTTTTTTTTTAAATACTTCTTTTTTTTAGTTCATACTTTTCTTTATTTAATCTTTTTGCAATTAAATTAAAAAAAAATAATTATTTTACTTTTCTGTCAAACAGTTCAATTGAAAACCAAGGTAGGTAGTTATATCATATAAAATTTGTTATTTTTTATATGAGAATTGTTTATTCTAGAACATAACATTGGTATCTACAAAAATTCAAATTCTTTAAACATTGTATTTATTTTTTAATTTTCACCTCCCCTTCATATATCCATATATTTTTTTTTCTCGTTGAAATTAAATGCAAAAACAAAAATAAAAAACAGAATAATTAATGTTCCATCGATGGCTTAGTGGTTAGGACATTGGCCTTTTAACCGAAAAGTGTCAGTTCCAATCCCGGTCGGGTATATTTTTTTCACATTATTTTTTTTTTTGTTATTTATTGTTTTTGTAATTAAATATAAAAAAAAAAAACAAATATTTTGAAATTGCTGACGAACAGTTCAATTGCGAACCAAAGCAGGTAATATCATATAAAATTTCTTATTTTTATAAAAGAAATTCTTATTAATTTTATACATCATAGTAGGTATGCACGGTTATCTAAAAGTTGACAAGGATAACTAACCTTCCTCGTTTTAGATATAAAATTTATTTTCCAACAAATCAAAATTCTTAATTGCTTTCTAATGGTAAATTGTGTCAAGAAGAATTTCACAGTTTTTTTTAGAAATAATAAACATAACAAGTAAAGAAACAGTCAGTCGACTGACCGACTTAGAATTACCCTAGACCTATTTGGTTCAAATTTAATAGGAAGTCCATAAGTGATTTTAATATCATAACAGCTTTTATTAGTTTGATCGTAAGACATAGCTAACGAAATTTGCTTTATAATACTTAAAACATTTTCTAATTATTTTATCAATTCAAAAATATTATCAATTCTTACTAATTTAACTATTTGAAAATATTAAACAACAAATAAAGTTGAGATAAATGGATTCGTAACATGCAATTACAAAATTACATATTTAAAACTTTTATCAAATTCATTAAAATTTTACACACATGAGCAATTACTCCTTCTCATTATTTGAAGCTGTAGTGCATTTACTATTGAATGATTTAGTACCCTTGGTTAATTATTTAAATTTTCAATAATTTTTTAATTTATTCTCTCAATTTAGTTATATATTAATTTTCTACATAAATAAACTCAAAGTTATTCGAAAGAAATATTAATTTGTAATAATATAAATATAAAAGTTTATATGATTTCATGGCTTTTAATGTTAGTTAAAACCATTAATGCTTTCATTAGCTTTTTATTATAATTCAACAAAATATAGATATGATATAATAACAACTAAAAACAAAAAAAATTTCGTCTTTGATTAAAAAAATATTTAGTTTTTAATTTATAAAATATTATACATAATATGTGTAATAGTAAAACACTTAGCCTTTTAAAAATATAAATGTGTTAAATAAGAACGGAAAAAGGAAATAATGTATCAAATTTGATTTTTTTATCTTTATTAATTTCGAATATATTATGCTTTAAGGTCTTGGGAGTAGTAGTGGTGGTACGCAAACCGCTATTCCAATTCATCCAAAATTTCACGTACACAAAACAAATTAATTAACAAACTATCTTCTTTGGTTTCGAAATTATAATAGTTTGACTACAATTCGATCAAAAGCTTACAGAATCGGAACCCGACATGAACTAATTCCATGGTACTTTCATTATTAGTAACCTAGAATATAAATTTTATCAAAATAGCGTAATTAGTTTCTGAGTTTTGGTGTTTTTAAGATATACGTTTGTTAGCTTTTAAACTTGCATTACTAGTAACCTAGAATATAAATTTCATAATAATAGCGTAATTAGTTACTGATTTATTATGTTTTTAAGATATATGTTTGTTAGCACTTGAACTTTTTAAAGGTTGCAGAACTCGAGAGCTGATTTCGCCCACACGCAGTCCCCGTCATACTTTTAATACTAGGTAACCCTTGTACACAATTGGAGCATTCATGTATTAATCTTAAGTTACTATATTCATTAATTTTGATGATAAACCTTTAAACCTTTAGAGGTCTAAGAGAGTTGGCTGAACCACCATTTCGATTGTTCATAAATTAAAGAAACAGGTAGGAAATTGTAAAGAATAGCCTTGTGCCAAATTTGTAGCTTCTACTTTTGATTTCGCCTATATCCAGTCCTCACCGTACTTTAAGTCCTAGTAACCTTCAGTTAAAATTCAATCAAGCTCCATTAGTTTTAGAGTTATCGTGCCTACGGGCGGACGGACGGACATGACTATATCGACACAGAAGGTCGCGCTGATCAGCTCGCTTCCTTTAGTTGGTTACGAATACCATACCAAAGTTAATATACTCTTTTCCTACTTCATAGATGTAGGGTATAACAAGTAAAGTAACAGTTAGTCGGTGCAACCGACTTAGAAATACTTAACACCTATTTTGTTCAAATTTAATGAGAAATCAATATGTCATTTTAAAACCATAACAGGTTTTATTAATTTGATCGTAAGACGTAGTTAACCAAATTAACTTAATGATACTAAATACATTTTCTAATTATCTTATCAATACAAAAATATTAAAAATTTTTACTAATTTATCTATTTAACAAGTAAAGAAACAGTCAGTCGGTGCAACCGACTTAGAAATACCCTACACCTATTTGGTTCAAATTTAAGGACATATCCATAAGTCATTTTAACACCATAGAAGCTGTTATTAATTTTATCGTAAGACATAGCTAACCAAATTAACTGTATAATACTAAAAACATTTTCTAATTACCCTATCTATTAAAAAATACTACAAATTCTTACTAATTTATCTATTTAAAAATATTAAAAAACAAACAAACTTGAAATAAATGAAAATATATTTATTCCAATTCAATTACAAAATGAAAAAATTCTAATTATTAAATTTTGTGATAAAAAGATAATCAAAGCATAATATATTTATTAATCCAAATTTTTAAAAATTGCAATTATTTTTAATGGTTAGTTTATATACCTAATAGAAAAATTTATAAACGCAAAATATGCAATAAATGTATCTCTAAAATACAATTAAAAATTTACACCTTTTCATATAATTCATTTAAATATAAAAATAAATTTTACATAAATGCAGCAAGTACCTTTGAACATAGCTGAACCACTACAATTAAGTCTAGATTTCGGAGACACATAGGACATAGGAAATATATTCTTTGGCTTCGAAATTAAACTCGACCACAACCAATTCCCATGGTACTTTCATTACTAGTAACCTACTGTTAAATTTCATCTAAATACCGGCATTATTTTTTGAGTTATGGTGTTTTTAAGATATATGATATATGAATTATGGTACGATTTCGCCCATATTCAGTCCCGTCATACTTTCAATACTAGTTAACCCTTGTACACAATTGGAACGCTCTATCTTAATTTTAAGTTACTAGTTTTATTAATTTCGATGATAAGCTTTTACACATTGGGGTTCTGAACCACCACTCCAATTGATCCCAAATTAGGGGGGCACGCAAGAAATAGTAAAGAACACCCTTGTGGCAAATTGGAAGCTTCTACATTTTTTCAAGTTGTTATCTTTATTAATTTTAAAGATATGCTTTAAGGTCTTCGGAAATGTGTGGCTGGTCCCCGACCCACTACTCCAATGGGACCCAAATTCACAAGACACTTAGGAAATAGGAAGGGACACCCTGATACTAAATTTGGAGGTTCTATCTTCATTGGTTTCGGAATTATGCTCGTTTGGCCTAAATTCGATCAAAAAGTTCTAGGTTCCGAACCCATGGTCCAATCCCGACCTTACGCAATTCCAGAAGTGTTTTCATTACTAGTAACCTACAGCACAAATTTGATGAAGATAGCGTCATTAGTTGTTGAGTTATCGTGATTTTTTATATTTGTTCGTTAGCCCTGAAACCGATTAAAAGGTCCAGAATCCGAACCCATGGGCCGATTGCGCCCATATGCAATCCCCGCCGTACTTTCTGTCCTAGTAACCTACAGTTAAAATTTCATCAAGATAGCTCCATTCTTTTTTGAGTTATCGTGCCTACGGACGGACGGACGGACATGGCTATATCGACTAAGGCGGTCACGCTGATCACAAATATATATACTTTTCCATATCTAGCTCGCTTCCTTTAGGTGGTTACAAACACCATACCAAAGTTAATATACCCCTTTACCTATTCTATAGGTGTAGGGTATAAAAATATTAAAAGCAAAAAAACTTGAAAAAAATCTATTCATAAAATTCAATTGCAAAATTTTACTGATGAATGATTTGGTACCCTTGGTTAATTATTTCAATTTTAATTATATATTTTTAGGAATCCTATTTGGTTTTCCTTGAAATATGACTCCATCCAGATTACAGGTATGGAAAAGATTAATTTCAGATTCAATTATTGCGATTAGAATTCGTTAATTCTGATATTTTATATTTATGACAAAGAATTTTGGGCACTTCTGTTATAAATAAGCATTATAATGATAATGCTGCTGTTATCTGTGGCTCTTAATTAAACTCAAAGTTGTTCGAAAGAATATTAATTTGTGATAATATAATCTTTATAGAAGTTTATATAATTTGATGGTTTTTAATGTTAATTAAAACAATCAATGTTTTGATTAGCATTTGATCACAAGATTTAATAATTCAAATTTTTTAAAATTGAAATTAATTTTAATTCTTAGTATATGTACCTATTAGAAAAGCTTATAAATGCAAAATATTTTTTTTTATTTACATATGTACGTGATCTTTATTTTCTACTTATAAATTCTCCCTTAATCTTAATCTATTTACAAATATAATAAAAAAAAAAAAAAAAAATTTCACATTCAAATACAAATAGAAAATCTTAAAAAAAATAAACAAGAAATAGTAACTAGAATCATTCTATCGCAAAAGCAAGCGGCGAATGATCCGATAAAATACTACTATTAAAATACAATAAAAAATTTTTAAATTATCAATTAAATTATTAATTAAAATTAAAATTATTAAATAATTAATATTATTAATATTAGCTTTAAAGATTCCAGTTTTATATTTACTTATTTATTACAATTACTTTCTAATTTTTTTAATTTTTTTTTTTTTTATTTAAAATTTTAAATTTTAAACCAAGAACAATTATATTATCAATGCGAAAAATACATCAAATATTGCACCAACTTTTTTAACAGAATATCAATCTCATCATAGCTTTTATTTAAAAGCCAAATTTTAGCTAATTTCAAAAACTTACTTAATTTACTAGAGTTTTTTATATAGTTCGGAAGTTTATTAAAAATTCGAGGGGCGATTATTTTATAAAAATGAGTTAAGTGAACTTTATTAAAACGCGGAACAGAAACCATATTACACCTGTTAATTCTTAAATTATAATTGATATTAGTGCGTTTATATTCAAGATAACCAGATTTGATATAAAACACTTTCAGAGATTTAACAAGAATAAATTCCTAATTGGAAGAATTCTTGAATTTTTAAACAAAGGAAAACTGGAAGTCAATCGCCGTTTCTTACAAACTAATCTAACAGCATGCTTTTTGTACCACCCCAACATACTATATTGCAGCTTAGATTGAAATAAGGCGTAATAGACCATGGAAGAAACTTTAATTGAACTATGCAAACCAACTAGAAATAATTGTCTAATAACCCTATTAAAATATTCCTTTAGATAAGTAGTATGACTACCCCAGTTAAATTTTGAATCTATAATAACACCAAGATACTTAAATTCAGAGACTTTCAAAATGTTAAAGCAGCTGGAAGAGCAATTGGAATTGTGAACTACAAAGTTAGGAATTAGAGGACAATTACCACAATTGGGATCATGATAATACAACTCAAAATCCAAATCATCAGAACCATAAATTCTAAAATTCATAAACTTAGTTTTGTTACTAATAGCTAATTTATGTTTGTGAAACCAGTGTCTTAGTAAATGAATATCGTAATTAACGCTTTCCTTTATTTCATTAAGATTACTACAAGAATAAGTAAATGCAGTGTCCTCTAAAATTTTGTGAAAATAGTGAATTTATGTAAATGAAAAAAAGTATTGGACCTGGAACGGAACCTTGTGAAACACCTTGTCAATACCTAATACACTACTAAAATTACCATTTATTTTAACATTTTGTTTCCTATTTGCCAAATATGAACTAAACTATTGATTCATAAAACCACGAAGCCAATATTATATAGTTTGCGTAATAGTATATCGTGATCCACTAAGTCAAAGGCCTTTGTGATATCAATAAATAACGCAGAGGACATTTTACTTTAATTAAGGGCATCGTAAATTTCTTCACAAAATTTCAACAATGTATCCTCAGTAGATTTACCTGTCAAAAAACCAAATTAATTATCACTAAAATATTTACATTTGAATAAAAATTTAAGAGTTCTAAATTTGATTAATTTTTCGAAAATCTATGAAAAGGTGGATAATAACAAGATAGGTCTGTAATTTTTTAAATCTCGCGAATTACCTTTTTTATGTAACGGTATAACAGTAGTTATTTTTAACATTTCTGGAAATTTACCGGTATAAACACATTTATTAAAAATATAAGCTAAAATATCAATAACGTAATACGATATTTTTTTTAGTTCAATATTCGAAATTAAATCCTTAGAGTTTTTCAACTTCATGATTGTAAAGTGGATTTCGAAAGCAGCAATAGGTTCATAAAAGAAACTATCAGTCTGAAAAGGTTCAGTTTCAACCACATCTTCAGATATCGTAGAAGAATAATTATTGAAATTAAATTGACTATTTATGTTAGTAAAAAAATTATTAAAATGATTTGATACTTCTACAGGATCAGAAATTAAGCTGTTATTAATTTCTAATAAATAATCTTTATTAGAGATATTGTTATTTAAAAGATTATTGACAATTTCCCATTTTTTTTTTGTATTACCTTTATAGGATTTAAATTTTTGTTTATAATAGACGTCTTTACATTTAGACACGCTAATATTAATTTCTTTACATAATTTATCATAGTGTTTATTCAGACGATCTATATTCGGATGCTTTTTTATGATACTCATTAATTTATTACGAATATTAATTTTATTAAGAAGAGATTGTGTCATCCATGGTTTTACTTTACATTTACTTCCTACTCGTACAGAACTAGGAGAACAGGTATCAATATGACGAGAGAGAATTTCAATAAATTTTTCAAAAGCTAAAGAAGGATCTTCAACTGAATAAACATCTACCCAAAACTCAGAACTTAAACAATCAATTAGTTTTTTTGAATCAATAATATCATGGGAATAGTTTAAAGGTTTTTTACGCAAATCAAAAGATGAAAGCTTTATCATTAAACCAGTCATAACATGATCCGTAATTCTAATATCATTTGTAAAACTTTCCAAATCAGTATTGAAATTGTTTTGAGTTCTCATAAAAATAAATAAATGCAATAAATATATTTCTAAAATACAATTACGAACTTTTCATCTAATTCATTTAAATATAAATTTTACATACATGCATCAAGTGCCTTTAATCACAATATAAGTATCTTAGACAATTTTTAAATTTATATTATTACCTATGATAATAAATAAAATATATGATACTATAAAAATTAAAAACAAGTTAAGAAACAGTCAGTCGGTGCAATCGACTTAGAAATACCCTACACCTATTTGGTTCAAATTTAAGGACATATCCATAAGTCATTTTAACACCATAAAAGCTGTTATTTATTTGATCGTAAGACATAGCTAACCAAATTAACTTTATAATACTAAAAACATTTTCTAATTACACTATCTATTAAAAAATATTACAAATTCTTACTAATTTATCTATTTAAAAATATTAAAAAACAAACAAACTTGAAATAAATGAAAATATATTTATTCCAATTCAATTACAAAATGAAAAAATTCTAATTATTAAATTTTGTGATAAAAAGATAATCAAAGCATAATATATTTAATAATCCAAATTTTTAAAAATTGGAATTATTTTAAATGGTTAGTTTATATACCTAATAGAAAAGCTTACAAACGCAAAATATGCAATAAATGTATTTCTAAAATACAATTACAAATTTAGACCTTTTCATATAATTCATTTAAATATTCAAATAAATTTTAAATAAATGCAGCAAGTACCTTTGAATATAGCTGAACCACTACAATTAAGTCTAGATTTCGGAGACACATAGGACATAGGAAATATATTCTTTGGCTTTGTAATTAAACTCGACCAGAACCAATTCCCATGGTACTTTCATTACTAGTAACCTAGAGTTTAAATTTCATCAAAATACCGGCATTATTTTTTGAGTTATGGTGTTTTAAGATATATGTTTGTTAGTCCTTGAACTTGTCAAGGGTTCCAGAAACCCAAACCATGGTACGATTTCGCCCATATGCAGTCCCGTCATACTTTCAATACTAGTTAACCCTTGTATACAATTGGAACGTTCTATCTTAATTTTAAGTTACTAGTTTTATTAATTTCGATGATAAGCTTTTACACATTTGGGGGTCTAAGAGAGGTCCTGAACCACCACTCCAAATGATCCCAAATTAGGGGGCACGGAAGAAATAGTAAAGAACACCCTGGGCCAAATTTGAAGCTTCTAGATTTGTTTCAAGTTACTATTTTTATTAATTTCGAAAATATGCTTTAAGGTCCTCGAAACTGAGTGCCTGGTCCCCGACCCACTAGTCCAATGGGGCCTAAATTTCAAAGATACTTACGCAATAGGAAGGGACACCCTGATACCAAATTTGGAGGTTATATCTTCATTGGTTTCGGAATTACGCTAGTTTGGCCTAAATTCGATCAAAAAGTTCTCAGTTCCGAACCCATTGTCCAATCCTCACCGTACGTAGTCACCGCCGTAGTTTCATTACAAATAACCTACAGCACAAATTTCATGAAGATAGCCTCATTAGTTGTTGAGTTATCGTGATTTTTAATATATGTTTGTTATCCCTGACACCGACTAAAAGGTCCAGAATCCGAACTCATGGGCTGATTTCGCCCTTATACAGCCCGCGCTTTACTTATAGTACTAGTTAACCCTTGTACACAATTTAAACGGTCTATCTTAATTTTAAGTAACTATTTTTAGTAATTTCGATTATAAGCTTTTAAAACTTGGGAGGTCTGAGAGGGGTACTGAACCACCACTCCAATTGATCCCAAATTAAGGGAACACGCAAGAGATAGTAAAGAACACCCTTGTGGGAAATTGGAAGCTTCTACATTTTTTGAAGTTGTTATCTTTATTAATTTTAAAGATATGCTTTAAGGTCTTCGGAAATATATGGCTGGTCCCCGACCCAGTAGTCCAATGGGACCCAAATTCCCAAGACACTTAGGAGATAGGAGGGGACACCCTGATACCAAATTTGGAGGTTCTATCTTCATTGGTTTCGGAATTATGCTCGTTTGGCCAAAATTCGATCAAAAATTTCTAGGTTCCGAACGCATGGTCCAATCCCGACCTTACGGAATCCCCGAAGTACTTTCATTACTAGTAACCTACAGCATAAATTTGATGAAGATAGCGTCATTAGTTGTTGAGTTATCGTAATTTTTTATATATGTTCGTTAGCCCTTTGATCGATTAAAAGGTCCAGAATCCGAACCCATGGGCCGATTTCGCCCGTATGCAATCCCCGCCGTACTTTCAGTCCTAGTAACCTACAGTTAAAATTTCATCAAGATAGCTCCATTATTTTTTGAGTTATCGTGCCTACGGACGGACGGACGGACGGACATGGCTATATCGACTCAGGCGGTCACGCTGATCACAAATATATATACTTTTCCATATCTAGCTCGCTTCCTTTAGGTGGTTACAAACACCATACCAAAGTTAATATACCCCTTTACCTATTCTATAGGTGTAGGGTATAAAAAAAAAAAAATTTTGTGGTTTTTTAAAAATATATTTTGTTTTTAATTTTTATAAAATAATTCATAATATGTTTTATGGTAAAATTCTTAGCTTTTTTAATATTTTAAGTGTTTAAAAAAACGGAGATAGGAAAGAACCTCCGTGTATCAAATTTAAAGTTTCTACATTCATGAATTTCGAAGATAAGCTTTTTAATTTTGGCATTTCTTAAGAGGCACCTGAACCACCACTACAATTAAGTCTAAATTTCGGGTATAGGAAAGAAATAGGAAAAAACACCGCTATACCACATTTATAATAGAATATTATGCTTTAAGGTCTTGGGAGTAGCAGGGTAGCACACAAAACCACTATTCCAATTCATCTAAAAATTTTAACGAAACAAAGCAAATAAGAAAAAAAGCACTTGTGCCTCAAATTTTAAAGTTCTATCTTTTTTGGTGTCGAATTTATGCTCGTTTTGCCTCATTTCGTTCAAAACCTTCTAAGATTCTTAGTTATTGTTCAATCTGGTACATTAGCAATCCTCGCAGTATTTTCTTTACTTGTAACCTACAGTTTGAATTTCATCATAATAGCGTCATTAGTTTTTATGTTATCGTGTTTTAACTACATTTTCAAAAAATTTTGTAAAAATGTGTCTATACAGTTTCACTCTGTCCTTCCGTCCGTCTGTCTGCCGTATATTTACAAAAACTTTTACATCGTTTGAAATAGAGGAAAGAAATTTTAACCACGGGTAGGTATTGCAAAAAAAATTATTTTATAGAAGAACTTTTCTCTGTAACCCCACCCGTTACAGAGCTATAGCACCACAAATTTGAAATAAGCGTTATTTTTAAATTGTTATAACAACAGGTCTGTCAGGTGTGTTTTCAATCTGAAAATGATGTAAGACGGTTTATTAAGTCGGTTTTATAAGCGTTTCAAATTTTTAAAAGGCAAATGTATAGAGTTGTCATACGGTACAAAGTTTGTGGTCACACATATCTTCTAAATGGTTCAAGCCAGGCTTTTGAAATTTTGGGAGAAGTTATATCCTCAGAAATTAGTAGGAGTCGGTTAACAAAATTTTTTGCAGAGCCCCTTGTTTAGGAGATATAAGGACTCGAAAATTGAAATTTGGAAATTTTTAAACAACTGTAACTTGAATAACTGTTCAAATTTCTTTTTAGTGATATACAAAACTGAAAGTTCTTTAATTATATTTCAACATGTGTCAAAGGTTTTTCTTAATTTTAAAGGGTGTAAAAGCTACAGAACCCGAAAATTACAAAAAAAACCTTATATTTGAATTAATATCACAATAGTTCTGTTAAATGTATTTTCGATCTAAAAACAGAAAAAGAGAGCTGGTTCTATAAACTTTATTAATTTTTAAAGGCAATTGTTTAGGGTTGCCATACGGTACCAAAATTTATCATTATACAAAACTCAATTCTTTCAAGTCTGCTAGGGTCTTGAATTTTTGGAAGAAGTTAGATCCTCTGAAATTAGTAGGAGTCGGTTAACAAAATTCTTTTGTCACGTCCGCAGTTTAGGAGCTATAAGGGCTTGAAAATTGAACTTTTTGTTTTTTTATACACCTGTAATTTAAGTACCTGTTCAAATTTTTTTTTACAATATACAAAATTAGATGCTTCAGCATTATATTTCAACATAAGTTAAAGGTTTTTCTTTAATTTGAAAGGGTTTCTCTAAATTGGAGAAACTGTCCCTTAAATTTAAACATTTTTGTAATTAAGTTCTAGGTAAAACAACTTGGTTGAGTTCACAATTGTTTTCCCAGTATATAAAAAAATGGAAGGTGGGTGGGCAGATGTATCATAAGATTGCTAAGCAAAAATTTGGGAATCTTCCCCATTAAAGGGCTACTAGGTCTTCAAAATTAACAGTAACTTATTCACTAGTGTATGTTTTTCCAAGATCAAACATTAACATTGAATCTCCAACTTATATGTCGGACTTGTTAGTAGGTTTTGATTGAGTGCATTGGGATTATATTCCAAGTATTGATCTCACTATTAGTCATAATTAATATTAAAAAATTGATGAAATAACTAAATTATAATTTTATCATTTATTTTTATACATATTTTTATAAAAATAAATGATAAAAGACTCAGTAAGAAACCCAATATAATTTTGAAAATGGCTTTTTTTCATGATTTGTTTGGATATATGTTCATTATTCCTTGAACTGATCAAAAGAATTAGAACCCAAACCCATGGTCCGATTTTGCCCATATGCAGTTCCCACAGTACTTTTAATACATGTTAACTCTTGTACACAATTTGAAGTTCTATCTTAATTTTAAGTTACTATTTTTATTAATTTCGATGATTTGATTCTTCAGAACTGCGTGGAAGATCCCCGACTGGTGAATGGTTCTAAATTTCAAGGACACTAATGAATAAAACGAGGCATCCTGATACCAAATTTCGAAGTTCTATCTTTACTGGTTTCGGAATTATGCTAGTTTGGCCAATATTCGATCAAAAAGTTCTGGATCCGAATTCATGATCTGGTATAGACCGTACGCAATTACTGCCGTAGTTTCGTTACTAGTAATCTGCAGCTCAAATTTCAACAAGATAGCTCCACTGGTTTTTGAGTTATCGTGCCTACGAAGGTCACGCTGATCACAATAGCTCGGTTCTATTTCTTTTTTTTTCTAATAAAATCTAAAAATCAAAAATTTCAATTTCATATATAAAATGCTTAAATACAAAGTATCTTAAAACCCTCTTTCCAAAAAAAAGCCTACATTTCCACCTTCATAAAATCATTAAAAAAACACGGAAGAGTGTATTTGAACTTTCAGTTAAGTACAAAACAATTTACAAATTGAAAAAGCAGCTCTTTAAACATCTTCCAGTACATCGACCATATTTTGTTCAGACGTCGGCCATTCAGGTTAACTATTATTGACACAAAGCAATGCTCATATAAAACAAGGAGTTGTATGGCAGCAAATCGAACGCAGTGTAGTACTAGCTGTTTATTTTTTGAGTTATCGTGCGGACTAAAGAACAAACATAGCTAGATCGATTCACTTTTAGATTCTGATCCGATCCATACCTCTGAGTCTATATCTACTCCCCTTTTTCTCCGCAACACAAAAATAATGGCAAATTTAGTAAAGCCTTTTGACCTACAGTCATACGGATATAATAATATTTACATGTAAAAAAGATAATACTCGGTTGAACTTTTATGCGCCGCTCAAAAGGTTTTTAATTGAAAGCACAAGTACAATTTGTAAATTGTGCCGGAATAAATTAACGGAAATCGACAAATGTTTTAGAAATGTTACGTAATACTCAAATTAAACAGAAGTTGTATGGCAGCAAATCGAACGCAGTGTACTACCCTAATTAAATTTTACATAAATTTTGGCTATAAAGTTAAATAATTTTTGGAAATTTCGAGACACCCTGCATAATAAAGTATAGAGTAATGCTCTTCTAAATAAAGAAGTTGTACGGCAACTTCTCGAAACAGCTGCGGTAGATCAACCAAATGTTTACCCGTGGAGCTAACTGGCTGGATTGCAACAGCAATGACGGCTCTTTCAATAAAACGAATTTGTTAAAATTTTAGAATCCTAGCTGTTTATTTTTTGAGTTATCGTGTGGGCGAATGAACATACATAGCTAGATCGATTGACTTTTCGATTCTAATATGATCCATACCTTTGAGTCTATATCTACTCCCCTTTTTCTCTGCGCCACTAACATAATGGCAAGTTTAGTAAAATCGGTTAAATTAAATGAATTGCAAAACCGGTTAAAAAATTTCAAGTCTATTAAATCTACATTGTCTAACAGCAACACGTATAAGTTAATCTATTTCTAAATTATGTTTTAATAAAACAATTATTTTAAAATATTAATTTGGAAATCAGTATCAGTACTCCTTTATTAACAAAATTACACTTAAACTATGGAAGAATTACAAGAAAATTTATAAAAAAAATTTCTGTTTGTAAAACTAAATTACAGTATTATTTTGTAATTTATTGATCTAGATTTTATGACCCAGATTCTTTATTAATTTTACATAATAATTTCCTTATTTATAATTTATGGATTTTGATATTAATTTTTTGTCCAATAATCAGAATTTACAAAGTAGGTTTTAAAACTAAATAATTATTAATTTCCGCTTAGCGCACGAAACAAATCATATATAACAACTTACAATGAGTGTGTTGCTTAATATGCAATTAATTAAGTAATAATTTTAAAAGAAAGTAATTAAAATTTAAATTTACTGATAGTTAAGAAACTTAATCTTTTTTAAAATAAAATTAAATGCAATAATAATGTATTGAATACTAAAATATTATAAGGTATTGAATATTAAAATATTATGGCGTATTGAATATTGTTACCATAGTTAACACCTCCACCTTTAAATTCAAATGTCATCATTTGGTGTAAATCTAAGAATAATTTGAGGTTGTTTCGGTCTTCTAGATCAGTTGTACTCTGTTGCACAATTTGTTTTGTCAAAAGAAAATTTAAAAAAATTAAATCATAATATTTAATCGGATTTTTTCCCAAACAAATATAAACACTCCCTTTTCAGGGAAAACTGTTTGACCAATTTTAATGAAACAACAACAAAAAGAAAGGTTATTTTTGTTTTTATATTACAATGATATTTTTTTTTAGTCTTTTTTTGTCTTAAATTTCACGTAAATTTAAATTTAACGACCACGCGGTTCAAAGTTGGGGTTTATGACCCTAATATTATGCGCCAACTTTCTGTGTAAATGTAATTCATTTTCGGTTGTAACTCACAGCTAAACCAAACTATTAAAAGTGCCGACTTATATCTTTCTTTTTTTTTGTTTAGTTCAAATGTTTAATGAAGAAGGAGATTAAAATCTTTTTAAGTTTTTTTTTGTTTTTCTTTTCTTTATTTTAACAAGTGAATTAGAATTAAAATTCTGGTGAAAAAAAATAAGTTCTGTTCGAAATGATAGCAATGCACTTTTTTTATACAGAAGTTTTCATTTATAACGAACTCGGTTTTGGAAATATTAATTTTACAACTACAGAAAAGTAAAAAATAAAAATTGCACATATAATTTCTTTATATTTGCTTCTGTTTATTACAATTCCGGATTTGGTTTTGTTATTTATTTATTAAATCAACGTAAAATAAAACTTAATTTTATGTACCTATCAATTTTAATTATAATAAAAATTACACTTTTTGCAAAAAAAATTAAATTTGCCTAAAAATGTTAGTTGTTTATTACTTCCATATTTCTTTTATTCAAACTTAGTATATCTAATAATAATGTTGCTTGGTGATTAATTAAGTATTTTTTATTTAGTTGTAATATAAAAAAAAATCATCAAAATTAATGCGTTAAAACGCATCAAAAATACTAAAAAAAAATTTCATTAGAGAAAAATCATTATACATAGGCTTGAGGGTGACACATCATCGCGTCCATTCTAGAATTAGCACATTTTACAATGTTTAAGTCTTCTATACCTTCTAATTTTTAAAAATTCACAACGTCATTTTAAAAACATTCGTTTATTACGACGAATATTTTCCGCCCCTACATGGTCGTAATAAGTGAAAAGTACTGTATTTTGTTTTGGTTTTGCTAAAAAAAAATATTTTGTAAATCGTATATTGTTGTTGCTTCGTATATTGTAAAGTATTTTGTAAAATACAAAATCGACTTTTGAAATATATTCTGTAGTTGCAATTACGTTTTAAAGCACAAACGTTATTATAATATATTTGTAAAAAATTTAAAAATACAATTTGTAATAATTTGTAATTTAAATGATTTGTTACTTAGAGTCTAACCAAAATCAACGCGGGCACTGTATAATATCCAACAAAAACTTTGTAATAAAAAGTTAGGTACATGAATTTACATGTACAATACGAACTTACCTCGGATTGAAGAATTGACAAAGCGAAAAATAAAAATTTAAAATCATATTTTTGTAAAATATTTGTTTATGAAAAAATACCTATAATATGTTTGCAGAAACTAAAAAAAAAAAATACTGTTTCTTAAGAAGAAAGAAAGATATAAGTTATGTTGCTACGATTAAATTTTATAATTTAAATAAAATATTTTAAAATAATATTTTTAGATTAATTATATTCAAAATAATTGAAAATACGTATAAGATGTTTGCAAAAATAAAAAAAAAAACAAGTAAAGAAACAGTCAGTCGTTCAAAAGTCATTTTAAAACCATAAAAACTGTTATTAGTTTGATCGTAAGACATAGCTAACCAATTTATTAACTTTATAATAGTAAAAATCTAAGTACTTTATCTATTCATAAATATTACAAATTCTTACTAATTTATCTATTTAAAAATATTAAATTCAAAAAATCAAAAATCAAAAATCAAAAAATCTTGAAATAAATGAAAACATATCTATTTCAATTCAATTACAAAATTGAAAAATTTGAATTATTAATTTTTGTGATAAAAAGCTAATCAAAGCATAATATATTTAATAATTCTAATTTTTCAAAATTGTAATTATTTTAAATTGTTAGTTTATGTACCTATTAGAAAAGCTTATAAACGCAAAATATGCAATTAATGTATTTCTAAAATACAATTACAAATTTAGAACTTTTCATATAATTCATTAAAATTTAAAAATAAATTTTATATAAATGCAGCAAGTACCTTTGAATATATCTTAAGTATTGTACACAATGTCCAAATGTCCAAATGGCTACAAACTATGTCAGTCTGAAAGAAAAACTGAAGAAATTGGAAGATAATTCCTACGCATTGGAAAAAATTGTCAATACTTTACAATATGAGGTAGACTTACCTGTCAATCAAAAAGAAAAAATAATCTGATTTTCGCAGATTTTTCTACCGAATTGTTAAATCCAGCGGACGCCTTCTCCAAAATAACAGAAAAGATTCAAGCAAATGTAAGCAAAGAAGATATAAAAAACGTCACACTAATCAAACCATATTCAAAGAGAAATGAAAACACAAAAAAAAATAGTTCATACTTAATAGAATTAAAAACTCAAGAAAAAAAAATGAACTATTTGCAAAAAAGACAACTGATGTGGATTTACAAGAATGTGATAATGGAAAAAATTTTTTCGACATCACCTCACAAAGTTACAAACCGCACTGTATTATGAAGCACGACAAATCAAAACATCTTTTGAATTTAAATTTCTTTGGATTACAAACAAAACAATCTTTTTACGACAAAAGGAAGGGTCAAAGGTATATAGAATTGAAAATTTATATAAAAACGACATTAAATTCATTAAAAATAGGTTTAGTAATTAAGCTACCACAAAGGTTTACTTTAAATTTTATAAAACCACTATATATAATAATTTTTTATAAATTCTTTTACACTAAGTTTCGTAGAATATTTAAAATCATACTAATATTAATTTTTAGTATTTTCTTTTTACACTAATTAACTTTTACACTATATTAACAATTCTTGAAAACATATATATACGTGAACGTATTTATATATTCTTGTTATTAGAAATAAAAATTTTATTAGTGAAAACTTTAAAAAAATTGCTGCACATATACATAATTACAAGTACAAAAAATTCATACATTTTTCCAACTAATTTTTGACTTTAAATTTTACAAAAAATTGAGTTCATATAATATTTATTTTGTTAAATTAATTTTACTTCACCAAATTATCCACTTTGATTTCCATTTTAATTTTTTGTTTTATTATTGATTAATGTTATATTATCACTGCAATGTTATGCATAACATTAACATAACATAATAAAACAAAACTAATTATATTCTTTTTTGTCAACCTATTTGGCAAACAATACAGAAACACTGGTCATTCTTATCAATACGATCGAAACAGATGATAAAAACTTATTTATTTTTTATTTTTGTTTTTTTTCATCTTTATCTTCAGTCATTTACATATGCACGTACGCTAAAATTTTATAAACTATCAGACACAAAATGCTCGCAATGGAAGATGTAAGTTTTGAAAATAACTTAAAAGTAGATTACTATATTTTAAACCTTGATAAGAAATCTTTTAAACAAAATTATAAAAACAATTTTAATAAGGTAAAATGATAATGATTTTGATAAACGTCAAAATGACAAGAAGTAACAATACTATTTGTAATCAGTGCAAAAGAATAATTAATTTAAAAAATAATATAGGGCTACAATGTGATGGCGACTGTAAAAAATGGTACTGTAGTATCTGCACAGGTTTGGAAAATGATGAAATCCAGAAATATAGACAGGATCCAGTTGAAATCTGGTTTTGCTCTCATTGTAAAATTAAGAGTCAAAAAAGAAAATCAATGAATGTAAACCCGTCGAATAGCACTGCTTGAACAAATTATCTGGACCCTCATCTGATGCTGAGGCAATACACACCAAATTGGATACAATAATGGCCAACCAAGCTTCGCAAGTCACCAAAATTGATACCCTGGAAATTGAGGTTAAGCAACTAAAGGAATATATAGACACCCTTATTGATGAAAATTTAAATTTAAGAAATGAAAATGCAAAATTAAAAGATGAAATTAAGTACAACAGCATTGAATTTCAGAAAATTAAGCAAAACCAACTAGATAACCAGATCGAAATTTTTGGAGCGTTACCTGACCAACTTAGTGAAGTTGATCCAACCGCCATAGTGAACAAATTAGCTCAGATTTGTGACGTACAAATAAATTCTAGTGATATTAAAGATGCCTATGTGGGAAATTCATCATCAGATAAATCCGGAGAGACAGGTAAAATTATAGTTCATTTTAATAATATACGCAAAAAATCTGAATATATTAGTGCTCTTAAAAAAAGTAAACCAACAATGCAAAGTCTCAGTGATAATGAAGATGACAAAAACAAAATTATCTTTGTTAATGAAAAACTGACGACATATTTCAGTTTACTATATAAAAAAGCAAGAGACCTAAAACCAAAAAAAATAATCGAATTTGCATGGGTTAAGAATGGCAGACTACTTATTCGTAAAACTGCAAAAAGTAAAATCATAAGAATCTTACACGAATCACACTTAGATGTTGAATAATTTAACATACGAACTGCCACTCAACACTCATGTAACTACAAATATTTTGAACACTAATGATATTCTAATAAAAGAAAAAAATTCTTTAAAAATTCTTTATATAAATGCTAGAAGTTTAAAATACAAAATTGACGAAATTACGCACTTATTAGATTCACTAAAATATGTCATTCACTTAATATGTATAACTGAAACTTGGATATTAGATACAGCTGTCCATGGGATAAATATCACGGATTATTATATGATTGTATCAGGAAGAACAACTTGACGTGGTGGTGGTGCTGCTATATTTGTTCATAAAAGCCTAAATTACAAAACACTAAAAATTTTTTCCGATGATTATAATAATTTTATTACTATTCAAATTAACAATAAAAATATAAACACTATTGTTACAGTAATTTACAGACCCCCAAGCAATTCAACTAGTCTTATGGATAATTTCCTTATTTATCTGGACAATTACCTTGCAAATCTAAAAGCAAAAAACTCATTTGTTATGGGCGACTTTAACTTTGATATCAGAAATAATATTGATAATAAAGTACAATTTTACCAAAATGTAGTCAGTTCCAATGGTTATTTCTTTTGTCATCACGAAATTACACGTCCAGAATCTGGTACTTGCTTAGATCATATACTCAGCAGCAATCCTAATTCCAGATATAATAAAAATGAACATTACTCTTTTCCACACGGATATATCTGATCATTTAAAAAACTTCTCATCGAAATTAATAAAATTAGTAACTTAAAATTAAGATAGAATGTTCCAATTGTGTACAAGAGTTAATTAGTATTGAAAGTATGACGGGGACTGCATATGAGCGAAATCAGACCATGGTTTTGGGTTCTGGAACCTTTGAAAGTTCAAAGACTAACGAACATTATAACTTAAAAACTAGTGCCGCTATTTTGATGAAATTTAAATTCTAGGTAACTAATAATGAAAGTACCATGGGAATTGGTTCTGATAGAGTTCGGACAATGAGTTCGGATTCTAGAAGCTTCTGATCGATCTGAGGCCAAACGAGTATAATTTCGAAGCCAAAGAATATATTTCCTATTTCCTATGTGTCTCCGAAATTTAGACTTAATTGTAGCGGTGGTTCAGGTGGCTCCTAAGATATCCCAAAATTAAAAAGCTCTTTTTCGAGATTCATGAAGATAAAAACTTTAAATTTGATACACGAGCTTAACCATAAAACATATTTTGTATAATATTTTATAAATTAAAAACATAATATTTGTTCAATAAACGATTAAATTCCTTTTTTTTCTTTTTATTACATCATATATTTTATTGAATTATTACCATAGGTGATATATTATTAAGACATTGTGTTCAATACTTAAGCTATATTCAAAGGTACTAGCTGCATTTGTGTAAAATTTATTGTTCTATTTAAATGAATTATATGAAAAGTTCTAAATTTGTAATTATATTTTACAAATACATTTATTGCATACTTTGCGTTTATAAGCTTTTCGATAGGTATAGAAACTCAATTGAGTTTTAATTTAAGTTGATGTTATTGAAAAAAGTTAACACAAAAATTACACATGGTGTACATGTTAAATTTAAAATTTAATAAAGAAATTTTTTTTAAACGCTTTTTTTAGAATTATTCTTGTAATTTTTCAAAAAATGTATCAAATTTCAATTGAAAAATTTCATAATTATTAAATAATAATAAAAAAAAAAATTTAATTCAGTTAACATTATTCGCGGAAACCCATCATCCTCAACTCTATCGTCAAGAAGCACCAAATTGTCAAGAAGCACCACGTACAGAAAAATTAGAGATAATCATTCAAACTGTTTTGCAAACTGTTTTTTAAAGTTTTTGTTTCGCAAATCGGTTAGACAAAACATATTTTTAAACTTTCCCCTAATTCAAAGAAGTTTTACCTACTTTTAAAAACTGGACGTAATTTACTTACAAATTTTTTTTTTAGCAATCGTCGGGTCGGCATGGTTTAACAAATTCCAAGTCTGTTAATAGAGTGAACTCCATTCTCAAAGAGGAACACATATACAAAATTTGAAGTCAATCGGTTAAATCATTTTTAATTTATAGCAAAGCAACGAAATGAAAAAAACCTTTAAAAAGCTGTTGGGCCATAATGGGTTAACGGAACTCCACAAATATGTTTTTGAGGCTTTCTTTTTAACCAAAGTAGTTCTTCAAAAAATTGGCTGAAACTAGCTTTTTTACAATTTGCACGTTCCCGGGCAACGTCGGGTAAATCTGCTTGTAATCATATAATTGTCTTGGCAGAAATATTGCTTCTTGCGTCAGAAAACAAGTTTTTTAATATACAGGGTTAGAAACCATATTTTTCTAACAGAAATGAACCTTATAGAGGATTACCAATTTATGTGAAAGAAGAAATTAGTGGCTGCCTTTTATTTTGCGAAGAATTAGGAAAAAGTAATATTTTAGGAGTTAGGCTTTCGAAACAGAATAAATATATTAGGCATTTACAGAGCTCAAGAAACTGGTATAGATTCGTTTATAAAAAAAATCGATGAATTAACTTATAAGTATATGAGATGAATAATTGTAGGAAATATAACCATAAATTTGTTAATCACAAGTAATACTGTAATTAAAATGTATTCTAATATATTACTGAGCAATGGTTTCTTAATCTGTTACAAAATTTCGGAAAATTTCGCTACTCGGTTTGGTTTCCAAGCGAAAACCTTAATTGACCATTATTTATAACTGAAAATAAATATGATAGTCATTTATTAGACACTTGGCTTTCAGACCACCAAATGATGTTCTGCAGTATAGAAGACAACCCGGTAACAGAAAGTATTCTGCAATTTAAATTTTAGTACAAAACAATGTTTATTTTTTTATTGTAAACCTTTTTCCAGAATATTTATATATATGTATAAAGCCTTGTTGACAATATGCTGATAATCATCTGCTGATTTATCAGCAACATGTATATGCATGTAATAAGCATAATGTAAACATGTCATCAGCTGCTGATGTTTTAGTAGCACACGGTGATACAAAAAGTTGATACTTGCTCTACTTTTTCTATCAGCACATATAAATTTTAATGGCGGAAAATAAAAAAACCAAGCAACATCGTGTGGTAATTTTTTAAAATTATTTTGTTTTTGTTGTTTTGTAGTTTATTTTTTTTATTTTTTTTTTGTACAAATAAAAACTGTAGCAACATCGAACATTAATTATTAGCAATTTAATTCTTAAATTTTTTGCTAATTATTCATATATTCATTCATATATTATTCATAAATATGGCAAGTTTAAGCAAATGGGCAAGTCATGATATAGTTAAATTTTTAGAATAATATAGGGAATGTGAGTGTCTCTGGAACTACAAGGTTGCAAGTTACAAAGACAAAAATGAAACAAGTGATGAAAAAAAACCAAGGGTTTTTAAAAAAGCACATTTTCAAAATTATATTGTACTAGCTAATACCCGGTGCGCGTTGCTGCGCCTTTCAATGGAGGTTTAATTGAATTTGATGTTACTGCAAAAAGTTAATACAAAAATTACCCGCGGCCTACATACGTAAATTTAAAAATGTATGAAAGCAATCTTTTTAAAACGATTTTTCTAGGATTATTCTAGTAATTTTTGAAACTTTCTGTAATTCAAAGCAGTACAAACTATTTTCCAAAATTTGACGTAATTTACTTCCAAAAAATTTTTTTTGACCAAACGTAGAACCGACTGTTAACCGACTCAACTCCATTTTCAAATTGCTTCACACATATAAAATTTGAGGTCAACCGGTCAAATCGTTTCTAATTTAGAGTAAAATAACCAAAAAATTAATAAAAAGCTGTTGGGCCATTGCTAATGGAACTCAACAACATTTTTTTTAGGGCTTTCTTTTAAGCCAAAGCAGAATTTCGAAAAATCGGACAAAATTTGGACCCAAAATTTTTTTTGACCACCCGTCGGCTCGACATGTGTTAACAAATACCAAAACTGTTAATACCTCAATTCTCAAGGAGCATCGCACTTATACCAAATTTGAAGTCAATTGGCCAAACCATTTCGAATTTAGAGTAAAGTATTGAAAAAACCTATAAGAAGCTGTTGGGCCGCAATGGGTTAATGGAACTCAACAAAATTTTTCAGATTTCTTTTAAGCCAAAGCAGATTTCGTAAAATCGGACAAAATTTGGACCCAAAATTTTTTTTGACCACTCGTCGGCCCGACATGGGTTAACAAATTCCAAAACTGTTAATAGTGTCAACTCAATTCTCACAGGGGAGCACGTATACAAAATTTGAAGAAAATCGGTCAAACCGTTTCTAATTTAGAGTTAAGTATTGAAAAAACCTATAAAAAGCTGTTGGGCCGCAATGGGTTAATGCAACTCAATAAAATTTTTTTTTGGGGTTTTCTTTTTAGCCAAAGCAGAATTTCATAAAATCGGACAAAATTTGGAACCAAAATTTTTTTTGACCACCCGTCGGCCCGACATGGGTTAACAAATTCCAAAACTGTTAATACTGTCAACTCAATTCTCAAGGAGCATCACGTATACCAAATTTGAAGTCAATTGGTCAAACCGTTTTGAATTTATAGTAAAGTATTGAAAAAACCTATAAAAAGCTGTTGGGCCGCAATGGATTAATGGAACTCAACAAAATTTTTTTTTGGGGCTTTCTTTTTAGCCAAAGCAGAATTTTGTAAAATCGGACAAAATTTGGAACCAAAATTTTTTTTGACCACCCGTCGGCCCGACATGGGTTAACAAATTCCAAAACTGTTAATCGGGTCAACTCAATTCTCATAGAGCATCACGTATACAAAATTTGAAGTCAATCGGTCAAACCGTTTTCATTTTATATCAAAGAAGTTTAAATACTTGCACCACAGCCCCAACTTGGCGGTCCGTTAGAGCAAAATTTTTGGGCCACGATTTCTTTCCGTACCCAAAAACCTATATATACAAATTTTCATGAAAATCGGCTGGGCAGTTTAGGAGTCTATTCGCTACATACAAACAAACAAACAAACATACAAACAAACTTTCCCTTTTATATATATAGATAGATAGATTACATACTGAGTTTAACTTTGTAAATATTTACTTAGAAATAGTTACTACTGACTTATAAAATTTACTGCAAACAGTAAATTTTTTATTTAAAAGTTGTTATAGCCCTTCCATGGGGAAGGTTGCCAAATTTCTCAAGAATCTAACTTCAACTCCCCCCCCCCCTCATCCTCTAGTTTTTTAGGTTCTAGGAATTAAATTGTGAATTACACAAAAATTTGGAATTTTACTTAGAATTTCATTATCTAAGCAAAAATGGGTAAAACTAAGAGACACTTTCTTCAATTTAAGGAACCCCTTTTAAATTTAAGAAAAACCTTTAACATATGTTAAAATATAATGTTGGACCTTTAAATTTTGTATATTAATAAAAAAAAAATTTTTTTTTTTTTTTTTTTTTTAAGCGCTAACTGTTCAACTGTTAGGCTAATTAGCCTGTCTATACCATAGGTACATGTTGGAACAGGGGGTCATTTTATATTCGTGTTATTAGAATTGGTCTTATTGAATTCCACATACAATTTAAACATGAGATAGTACTAGGCCTTATAACATGTAGAAACGTCTTAGATTTTCAATATTTACAATTCTATTTTTTGTTTATATTGTAATATTTTATATTTTACTTATATAGTATTCTATATCTGCGAGTTATATTATTTAATTAAATTATTTGTTTATATTTTGCATTTGTTTATATTTTTATATTAAAGTATTTTTTATTAAAGATTTATAATTATTAATTATTGATTATGCCATTAATTTGAACCCAATGGCGAATGGTAACTGAGTCGAGTCGAAAACCAGAAAAGTTTTTTCACTTTCACTAGAATTCGAACCCGGGCCCTTCTGCATGAAAGGTCGGCACTTAACCACTGTGCCACCCAGCTGTTTTTGGACAGGTATTCAAGTTACAGATGCTTAAAAATAGCAAAATTTCAATTTTCGAGCCCTTATAGCTCCTAAATAGGGGGCTTGACAAAAAAATTTTTGAGAACTGACTCCTACTAATTTCTAGGTATCTAACTTGTCCCAAAATTTCAAGATCCTAGCTTGAACCGTTTAGAAGATATGTGGGGCCAAAAATTTTGCAAAAATTGAGTTTTATATAATGCTAAATTTTAGTACTGTATGGCAACCCTAAACATTTGCCTTGTAAAAATTTATAAAGTTTATGAAACCAGCTATCATTTGCCGTTTTCAGATTGAAAATATATGTAACAGAACTCTTGTTATAAACATTTAAATATAGGGCTTTTTCCAACTTTGGGGGGCTGTAGCCCCGTAACAGGTGGGGCTACAGAAAAAAATTCTTCTACGAAATTATTTTTTTGCAAAAACTACCCATGGTTAAAATTTCTTTTCTTTATTTCAAACGGTGTAAAAGTTTTTGTAAACATACGGACGGACGGACGGACAGAGTTAAGCTATATAGGCACATTTTTACAAAATTTTTTGAAAATGTGCTAAAAAAAAGAAAGCATACGAGTACCTCAAAAAAGAATTTAATATGAATTTGGACCAGTTAAAAAAAAAATTAAGTCGAGATACTTAAAACGTCGAAAAAACAAAAGTAAAAAAATCAATAAAATCTGGCGCTTCTCCGGATGATATATATAAACCAAAATTAGTTTGGTTTGATATCGCAGATAGCTTTTTAGATCATCAGGAAAGCAGAAAAGCTTCCTCAAATCTAGTAAACAAAAGCGTATAAAGTTTTAATACCTAAAATACAACTAATTCTTTGAATCTTAACATAGGAAACAGGAATAGAAGACTCAATCACAGTTGAAGATTCACCCTCAGTGTCTGATTTTACACCACGAAAAAAAATTAAAACTGCACTACCTAAACACATAGGAAGTGCGATGAATAAATTAGAAGAGTTGAAATCAAACAATCAAACTCAGGATCAATTCCACTGTTTTGGTGCACTGGTTTCACAGCAACTTAGGGTACTACCTTTTGAAAGGGGATTAAAAGTCCAATCAAAAATACAACAAATAATAATAGAAGAACAATTAGACAATGAAAAACAAAAGAAACAAGATTCACAAAATTTCAATACATCACCGCCAACAATATGTTCAATTTCAAATACTCATAACGAAACATTCTCAGACTATTATGACGAAACAATTTTTTATTTTATTCATTTTTTTAAATTATAAAAACAAAAAAAATTTACTACTCTTCTTGCGCTACTAAGACGATAGTTAAAAATTATTTGATCATCTGTTAGACGCTGTCGGTGTGAGTACGGTTTCATTAAGTAAGTAGAAAGAGGGAATGCATCATCTCCGACGATTACACCACAATCGGGAAAACTTAAACTTCCGTTTTCTATACATTGTTTTAATTTACACTCTCGAAATATTATTGAATCATTAATCCTGTCGTTCCATCCGATATCTACATATTTGAATTTATATTCACTGTCTACTAAAGCCATCAATATTATAGAAAAAAAGCTTTTATAATTATAAAATTCACTTCCGATGTGTGACGCACATTTTAGGCGAATATGTTTCCCGTCAATGGAACCGCAACAGTTTGGAAAATTCCATCGTGTTGAAAATACATTTGCAATTTGTTTCCATTCTGCTTCAGTAGTTGGGATTTAATTTATATAAAATTAATTTAATAATGAATTCTTTAAATTTAAAATAAATTATTATTTTCAACCTTTAAGTAATTTTGTAGGCAATTACATATTTCCTTTAATACAGGAATTAAAAATCTAGAAACAGAACTTTTAGGCACTCTTAGCAGGCAAAGCATTTCTAAAAATTGTGTCTTGTTTTGAAATAGATGGACCTACTAATGAAAGTAGTTCATCAAATTTATCAGGCGTCATACGGACGTGACTTCGAAAAGTGTTTGGAACTTCGATTCTCACTTCTTGCAAAAAATTAGAACTGAATCCGCAATTTTTTCGTTTTTCAATCCACTTTCGTACCCATATTCTTCGTGAAGTCTTTTTTTTTTTATTTAAATTTTTAATTTCTGTCTGTAACATATCCGCAATTATAGCGATACTCTCCAGCAAAACTTGATTTTCAGCCATTTTAAACAACACTAAGTAGCAAATTTTAAAAGTATAACGTAAACGCTATCGTAACATGCACATACATGTTGCTGATAAATCGGCAGATGATTATCAGCATATTGTCAACAAGGCTTAAGGGACGGTCTGAATTAGGGGATTTTAAAGTTGGATTCAAAATTGGCATTGCTGCTTTTTGACATTTTGAAAAGTGACCTTCAAAATCAGGGTATTCCCTTTTTCCAGAATATTTATATCTATGCAACAAAAGCATATTCCGGAAAAAGTGGCAATTTTGATCTTAAATCTAACTCTATAAGCCCTCCTAATTCTGAATCCAGCGTTTACACATATATATAAATATTCTGGAAAAAGCAGCAATCCTGGTTTTGAATCCAATTCTAAAATCCCTCCCAATACAGCATTTTTATATACATATCAATATTCTGGAAAAAGAGAATACCCTGATTTTGGATGCAACTTTTAAATACTTTCTCATTATTCTTTTACATGTATTTCATTTTTTAAATATGCGCGTGAAATTAGGGGAGACTTTAGGATTAGTTACAATAATTTACAAACAGTGCTGCCATGGAGCGTACGGTTACACCGAGCATTCACGCGCTTATTTGCACGCGTCACCGTCGAGCGCTCGAGTTTGCGGTTGTGTCGCGCTGCCGTGCTGCACTAACCTCACAAGAATTCCCAAAATAAATCAACTAATTGCCAAGTAAAATGAACTAACCCCCAAAATATAATGAACTAGTCCCCAAAAGAAATAAACTAATTCCCAAAAATTTTATTTTTTAATCAAGAATTGTTGACAACATTAATTTTTATTACGTATAGGAAAAAGAGAATTAATTTTGCATGTAATATTTAAAAGCAAAAATAGTTCGAATTTCGAGCACAGGGCGATACTGTATACATTAATATGTTAATATTATGTAACGAGAATATGTTCCTATATCCATTTTACCTATTTACAATTTATTCACATTTTATTGACAGCTTCTTATTTTACATAGTTAAAACAAAAGTTAAGCTATTTTTAGCACATTTTCAAAAATTTTGTAAAAATGTGCCAACATAGTTTCACTCTTACATCGTTTGAAATAATGCGTTTCGATCCTTCTCTGGTATATCTATATTTAGAAACTACTTTATCAATTTGGTTTGACAAATAGAATCTTTGTCTGGTGAGATCACCGATATTCCAATAGTTCGTTAATATTTTGTTCCTTTGCTCTTGTGTTATTAACTGTCTACATTTATATTTGCAATTCTCCTTGCAAGGGCTTTTAAGCGTTCGCTGTGGCACCTTGCCAGTGCTAGATACGTATTCTTGACCAGAATTGCGTTTTATCTTTTTTATAT
Organism: Dolichopus griseipennis; assembly: GCA_963082915.1. Classification (NCBI taxonomy): domain Eukaryota; kingdom Metazoa; phylum Arthropoda; class Insecta; order Diptera; family Dolichopodidae; genus Dolichopus; species Dolichopus griseipennis. The sequence goes on from OY720441.1 coordinate 225,987,491, forward strand.
TTAAATTCCATTTTTCCATAAATTTTTGCCGTTGTCTTGTATTTACTTTTTCAGTGGGAAAATTAATGATTTCATTGGCTTCATTATTGTCACAATCACCGTAAAAAACAACATTAGAGGAATTACAAAGTATTTCTGGATTAAACAATTCACTTCCAAGATTATATTCTGTTGAAGATTCATATGAATTTTCTCGAATTGAAATGTTATCGTTTGCAAATTGATCAAAGTCTTTATCTGCAACTGAATCGTCAGAATCAAAATCAGGTTCGGAAAGAGAGTCATGGTCATCTGAATTTCTTTCAAGCGAAATATTTTTTTCTGCAATGAGAATAAGGTCTTTATCGCCTACTGGATCTTCACTTTCAGTATCAGATTCGGAAGAACACTCATGTGCAACAGGAAGAAGCCAAATTCCATCAGTGTTGGGTTTTAAATTTTCTTTGCCTACTGAGGTCGACGTGCATGAATCAACCGTAGTAACTAAAAAAGGAAGTGATGACATCATTTGAAAATCGCAATCATTGAACCGTTGTATCATTTGAAATAATTAATTTTCTTACCTGTTGGAAAAAGTTTACGTTGAGCAGGTGTACTAACAAATTTAGTTATTTCTTGAGGTGAAAAAGATGATTTCGGGACAACGTCGTTACTATTATTGAAAAGTAAATTTTCAGGCCTACCTAAAGCTGTAAAAACATTTTTTTAACATTTTAAACTTGGAGAATATATATTTTCATAACCCACCTTTGTTATTTTCTTTTTGTTTATTAAGAACTAAATTTACAAATAATTTTCCTCGATTTGATTGCATTTTCGAATATAAAGTATTTTTTTTTAAACAAAAAATCAATTACACAATAATATTATATTAATATCAAATTCGTTAATTTCAAGTTTTGAAATAAAACTAAACAAAATTCTCCAAAAAATATAAAAAACTTACAAACTTAAAGAAAATTACGGTAAAGTTTCATTCTCTGTTTTACACATTTTTATAAATCTAATTTTTGTTAGTGCTACAACACAAAAAGAAACAAAAAAAAATTATAAATTTCAAATGAAGACCGCAACATTTTTATATGATGCGGTATGGAATTTCAAAATAATTAATATTTGAATATATTGTTAAAAACAATACCGATCCAATTTGTGATAGCGCTAAAGAAAGTGAATGTTGTTACAATAAGGTTGCATTTTCTCGAATTGTAGAAGTATTTCTTTTTGCCTAGAGAAGGGATAGTTGAAATATTGAAAAATCAATACAGTCATATTTCAAATTAATTCGCAGTTATAATTTAAAAATTTAAGCAAAACTGCCATATTTTAAATTATTGCACCTTTCCACTGATGAGTAGGTTTAAATACAAGACATAACATAAAAAGTTGCTATGTTTGTTTTAACAATAAAAAATTAGACAAAAAGACTCACTTGGAAAATCAAGTGTAAAAATGACAAATTTTGAGATATTAAGACGGCGATTACATCAAAATGTAGTAAAAGTTTTGGGCTTTAGCGGCATGTACTCAACTAAAAAAATTACTATTTCGTCTTATTGCCCTCTTATTCTAGAGGTGCGATATAAACTTTTATCTATTATTACAAATTAATATTTCTTTCGAATAACTTTGAGTTTAATTATATATAACATTAATAAATAAGTAAATTAAGAGAATTAATTTAAAAATTATTGAAAATTGAAATAATTAGTCAAGGGTACTAAGTCATTCAACAGTAAATGCACTACAGCTAAAAATCCTGAAAAGGAGTAATTGCTGCATGTGTGTAAAATTTTATTGAATTGGATAAAAGTTTTAAATATGTAATTTTGTAATTGCATTTTACGAATCCATTTATCTCAACTTTATTTGTTGTTTAATATTTTTGTACCCGTATGACTATATAGTCAAAGGGTATAATAAAATTTCCATTACGTTTTAGATGCAGAGAGGGAGGGGGGTAGATATAGACTAAAATGTATGGAATGGTTCGGAATGGAAAAAAAATCGATTTAGCTGTATATGTCCGTTCGTCCGCACTGTAACTCAAAAACTAAAGGAGCTCGGATCTTGAAAATTTCGGAAATTCGTTTTTTTCCAACAGCCATCACTATTTATATTCAACCATTTTGGTCCATGGGTTAGGGTAGCTGCCATACAACTTTTTTTTTATATGAGCATTATTCTGTACTTATTTTGTACATCTGCGTGTCTGAAATTTTGCCAAAGGTAGTTAAGTTTTATGGCTAAAGTTTCTACAAAGTTTGGCTGGTCTACTGTTGTGAGTTCGGGTAGCTGCCATACAACTTATATGTTCATATGAGTATTACTCTGTAACTATTACAGCTGCGTATCTGAAATTTTTCCAAAAGTAGTTTAGTTTTATGGCCAAGGTTTCTGCAAAATTTGGTTGGTCTACTGCAGAAGGTTCGCGTAGCTGCCATACAACTCATTATTCTATGTGAGCATTACACTACACCTAATAAAACTGTATGTTTGAAATTTTGCTAAAAGTAATTAACCGAATGGTATAATGTTTATATTACTGTCATACGGGTATTCCCGAGTTGACACAGTATACTCTACTACACTCTTCCTCCTATAAATATTAAAAAAAAAATTATTTAATAAATTAAAAATAATACAAAAAAATTTATTTTAATTAAACCTAAGGCAGCTTTACCTTAGGTAAATTATGGTTTTCTTTTCTTATTTTACAGTTTTATTTATAAAAACTAAAATATATATAATTTATGGGCCCAATTTTAATTAAATTATTCTTTTTAATATTAATTTTTTTATGTGAATCTTTATTTTTTTTCAACGATTTATTTATTGCACCCTTCCCAAGCCAGCCTATTTAGATAACCTAAGTGGGCAGAAAAATACTCTGTATCAGAGCTATATAACTCCAAATTTTTTACTTCGGACATGGAAAAAGTACAAAAAAAACTTTACAAAAGTAATATAATATTTGATTATTTATTATTTGAGATCTCAAAAGATATATATTTTTTTTTATTTATTTTGTTATTCTTTTTCTTGTCAAAATTTTTAATTGATTTTAATTTTTAAAGCATTTACACCATCTCCTTTTGTCATTTCACATGAAGATACTTTTGACGGATTTTTTCAATACTTTAAAAATTAGCTAGCTTTATCATTATTCTTTATACCCGTGCATACATATATGGCATCGGGTATATTAGATTTGCTCCTCCGTTTGTAACGCATCGATCTAGACGAGCTAGATATAGTGCCAAGGGTACGTATCGGCTCAGAATCGAAAAATGAGTCGATCTAGCTATGTGTGTCTATCCGTCCGTCCGTCTGTGTGTCAGCACGATAACTCAAAAACTAAAAGAGCAACAGTTTTGAAATTTTCAAAAAATATTTTTCAATCAATTTCTAGGTTCCCTATTTTTTTTGGTTAAGATCGGACCAAAACTTCGGGTAGCTCTCGAACAGCTAACATTTTTAACTGCAACATTTTCATATAAAAATTTGAAATTTGTCGAGCACTTATATGAAGTTTCAAAATGTTACGGCTCCATTTTAGGGGGGCTGCCATACAACTTCTTTGCATCAATATGAATTTCTTGGAAACTGATTATACTACGAGGATGAAAATTACACACTGTTAGTTATATAATGAATCGAGCAATTATATGAAGTTTCAAAATGTCACGGCTCCATTTTCGGGGGGCTGCCATACAACTTCTTTGCACCAATATGAATTTCTTTAAAACTAATTACACTACGAGTATGAAAATTATACACAATTTGTTATATAATGAATCGAGCACTTATATGGAATTTCATAATGTTACGGCCCCATTTTCGGGGAGCTGCCATGCCAAGTTGTCGATTCGATAACTGTGAATCTAATGAAGCTACGAGGTTAAAATTAAAACTGGGCAGGTAAAGTAATAGGGCAAGTTAGTTGGCAAAGTTGGACATCATCCAGACCAACTTTTAGGGTTTTTTTTTGTTTTTAAGCAATAATGATGGTACCTATGGTAATTATGGTAATTATGGTATGAATTAAAAATTATGTATATTAATTAATTATATTTTTTTTTGTAATATTTATAATAGCATAAGGGAAATAAATAACGGTTAGTGGGTATGCACGGGTATGTAAAAGTTGACAAGGGCAACTATAATCTTCCTCGTTTTCTTTTGAAATTTGAAATTTTATTTTGAAATATATTTTTTATTTTAAAAAAAATATTTTTTTTATAATATTAATTTTGCAAGATAAAAATTTCCTTCTTTTTTTCTTTTACTTTTATTTTGTTTTTTTTTGTTTGTTTTGTAAATTTAGGAACTATTATTTCCTTTTTTTGTAAAAAAATTTTATTTAAACTTACATGAAACCAATACCTAATAACAAGTATTTCATGACGAATCCGTTGGAATATTCCAATTAACAAGACAAGTGGCTGTTGTCAGCGTTTTTGTTTACACGTAACTCAGGAGCACCTTGCACAAATGAGCTACTAAGGGGCCTCTTTCCATGTATCTTTGTTAGTCGTTTGATATGGCTAAATCACGTGTTGGTACAGAAAAACATATTTTGATTGTTGCTGTTATCTCCCAATTTGTTTTTTAATTTTCTTTTATTTTTTCAGTTCACTTTCTTTTTTTATTTTAAGTATTCCTTCTTTGATTAATTTCCTTTTTAGCACATTTTCAAAAAATTTTGTAAAAATGTGCCTATATAGCTTCACTCTGTCCGTCCGTCCGTCCGTCCCTTTTTACCTACGGCTGACTAACAAATATCAGAAATGGGTAGGTATTGCAATAAAAATAATTTAATGTTAAAATTTTTTTTTGTAGCCCCCCCCCCCCCGTTACGGAGCTACAGCACCACAAAGTCCAAAAAAGCCCTATATTTAAACAGTTATAATTAGAGTTCTATAAGGTATATTTCCAACCTGAAAACGGTTACAGACAGCTGTATAAGCTTTACAAATTTTTAAAAACCATTTGTATAGGGTTACCATACTGTACTAAAATTTACCGTTATTCAAAACCAAGTTTTACAAAAACGGCTAAATCTAGAGACTTGAAATTTTGGGAGAAGTTAGATCCTTAGAAATAAGTAAGAGTCAGTTAACAAAATTTTTTTGTCACGCCCCCTCTTTAGAAGCTGCAAGGGGTCGAAAATTTAAATTTTGCTAAAAATTTAGCTTTTAAACACCTGTAACTTGAATACTTGTCAACATTTTTTTTATTTGTACACAAAATTAAAAGCTCCAAGACGAAAGTTTCAATAAGTGTCAAAGGTTTTTCTTAATTTTGACTTTGTCCGTCCGTCCGTCCGTCGGTATGTTTACAAAAACTTTTACACCGTTTGAAATAGATTAAAGAAATCTTAACCACGGGTAGATATTACAAAAAAAATTAATTTCTAGAAGAACTTTTTTTGTAGCCCCACCCGTTACATAGCTACAGCCCCCCAAAGTTGGAAAAAGCCCTATTTTTAAATTGCTATAATAAGAGTTTTGTTAAGTGTATTTTCAATCTGAAAACTGCAAAAATATCCGGTTTTATAGGCTCCACAAATATATAAGGCTAAAATGTAAAGGGTTACCATACGGTACTAAAATTTACCATTAGCTAAACTCAACTTTTGCAAAATTTTTGGCCCCATATATCTTCTAAACGGTTCAACCTAGGGTCTTCAAATTTTGGGAGAAGTTAGGGCTTCCGAAATTAGTAGGAGTCGATTAACAAAATTTTTTGTCACGCCGCCTGTTTAGGAGCTATAAGGGCTCGAAAATTGAAATTTTGTTATTTTCAACCACCTGTAATTTTAACACCTGTTCAAATTTTTTTTTACAAACATGCAAAATTTACAGCTGCAGCATTATATTTCAACATACGTTAAAGGTTTTTTTTAAATTTGAAAGGGTCTCTTTAAATTGAAGAAATTGTTTCTTAGTCTTAACCATTTTTGGTTAGATAATAATATTCTAGGTAAAATTCCAAATTTTGTTGGAGTTCAAAATTGATTTCCTAGAACCGGAAAAAAATGGAAGGGTGAAGACAGGAGGGTGGTGAGCAGATCCATCATAAGTTTGTTAAGCAAAAATTTGGGAACCTTCCCCATTGAAGAGCTACTAGGTCTTCAAAATTAAAACTTTTATGTTCTTATAAAACAGTAACATATTCACCAGTGTAAGTTCTTCCAAAATTAAACGTTTACATTGAAGTTCCAACATTATATTTTGCATTTATTTACAGGTTTTCTTGAGTGCATTGAGGTTATATTCTAAGTATTTCACAATTAGTCATATAATTAATTATTAATGAAATAAGAAAATTATTATATTTTCATAATATATATTTTTTTATAAAAATAAATGATAAAATACTCAGAAAGAAACCGTATATAATTTTGAAAATGTGCTTTTTAAAAACCCTTGGTTTTTTTCCCTCACTTGTTTTTAATTCACTTAGTTTTTGTTTTTTTTTTTTTATTTAATTAATTGTTAATTATATAAACTTCTACTTTAAATGTTGAGTCACTTAAAGAAATTAAAGTTAAGAATTAGTTTTAGTTAAGAAGAAATTAAGTTAAGTTAAAAAGAAATTTTTATTTTAATTATTTAATTAACTGCTAATTATAAACTTTAACTTAATCAATTTAATTATAAATTTCTCTTTCAAATGTTTACCTTTTTAACTTTGCTTTTTTTTTTTTCAAACTTTCACTTAACTGTTAATTTCAGTTTTTATTTTTGTTCGTTTTAATAATTAAATTTTTTTTTAATCGTACCTAGAGCAACCTCACTCTAGGTAATTTTTAGGCTTTATCAGGATATAAGATTTGAAATGAAATATTTTTATTTTATTTTTTTTTGTATTGAGTGAACACTGAACAATACCGACTTTCTAATAGCAACTCACGGAGTCCCTACTCGGGCGACAGATAATCTATTTCTAGATTATTTTTAAATAACACAATTATTTTGAAATATCAATTATAATGTATTGAATATTAAAATATTATACTGTATTGAATATTAAAATATTATACCGTATTGAATATTGTTACCATAGTAACTTATATAAAATATTCAGGCAATTATCAAACCAATTTTATTTTACAAAGAAGTTTGAAAACTGTTTCAACTTTAAGTATAAAACACTCATTGTACGCCAAAACCTTTGTATACAAATTATCATGATAATTGACTGAATAAGTTTAGAGCCTCTACTCTACGCTATAAAAAATAAAAAAAATGTTTTCCTTATACTCATATAGATTATAATGCATAAATTAAAATTTTTAAAAATTACGGGCAACGCCTGGAAATCTGCTAGTCTAATATATAAAGAAGATGTTTGTTTTTTTTTTTTTTTTTTTTTTACGAGGGAATGGAAAGCTCGAAAGCCACCCATTGAAACTGTGCGGTGTTTCGCTGGGCAGTGTATGATTTTAACACACCAAAACCACACCCATATTAGGAGGGAACCTGTAATACAAATGTACAGTTTGGTTACAGGGATGAGGATATGGAAGGATTTAGGATTATGGTGGAAGTTACTTGGAATATCAGGATTATGGGGGATGGGGAAAATTGGATGGGATATTTAGAAGAAAGATTTTAATGTTCTTCTTAAATTTGGTTAAATCGTACATATATACATTATCAACTTTGGGGAACACATTTGGTGGAAGATGGTTCCATAAACGAGATGAGCGCATGACAAACGAATTTCCATAAGCCGTGTTACACCATCTGGCTAGCTCAACTGTGTAGGGATGAGCATCTGTTGCCCTCCTTGTTTCCCGTTGGAAAATCTTGAATGGAGGCATAAGTTGTTTGATTTCTTTAGAACAGGTGTTAGTCCCTACAATATATCTCTTAAACAAGGTCAGTGACCCAACAGTGCGACGATGGCTGAGTGGAGTGAGCGTTGAGGTAACACTGGGATTACTTATAAGATGAATAGCTCTATTTTGCACTTTATCAAGATATCCCAGCGCCGTAATGGGAGCACCAGCCCAAATATGTGCATTATACTCCATTTTCGGCCTAATATAAGTTTTATAGATGTTAAGGAGATCAGAGGATGAGAAGTAAGTTTTGCAGCGATACAAGAAACCCAATTATTTAGCAGCGTCCTTAGCTACTCCAAAAATATGATTTGACCAAGTCAATTTTTGGTTTAGCTCAATCCCCAAAATGTTCAAGTCTTCCGAATGGTGCAAAGCTTCTACTTGAAAAATAAGGTTCGGAATCGTTGCAGCTATTTTTCGCGAGACTAGACAGCATTGGGTTTTTTTGGTGTTAAACTCAACTCTGTTGATTTCACCCCATTTTTGGATTTTAATTAAATCTTTGTTTAATTCACTTATAGTGAAATTTTTGGTGTTGAATTAATTTGGTGATTAATGTTACAGCGGCTATGAAATTCATAGGAAGCAACAAGGGTACTGTTGTCTGCGAAGCTATGGATTGGATTGGAGGTTATTGTTAGTAGGTCATTTGTAAATATTAGGAAAAGACTGGGGGATAAAACAGATTGCTGAGGGACACCAGCATTTATTTTGAAATCTTTGGATGAATATCCATCGACAAGAACACGAATCGTGCAATTCGAAAGGAAATCTCCATCCATTTAACGAAAACCCCACCTAAACATAAAGCCCTGCATTTTGCCAATAAAGCATCATGCCAAACTCGATCGAAAGCTTTAGAAATATCCAAAGCCACAACATCAGACTCACCAGAATGGTGAAGACTGATATTAAGCTTTTCGCACATGTAGGTCATAAGATCACCAGTTGAACGACGGGCTCTGAACCCGTATTGTCGTTCATGAAGCAAACCTTTACGATCTAGATATTTCAAAAGCTTATAGTTAATAACTTTTTCCATTACTTTGGAGAGGACCGATGTAATAGCAATAGATCGGTAGTTAGAGGGATCGCTTTTATCGCCTTTTTTAGGAATTGGAAAAACATGTGCAATCTTCCATTGGGTAGGATGAATACTCGAAGTAAAGGGAAGATGGAAAAGGTTGCGCAGAGATTTGGAAATGGAGGTATATGTGTTTTTGAGGACGGTAGTTGTAATACCATCCGGACCGGCTGATTTTTTTGTATCAAGATTCTTCAAGATTTTCATCACTGCTCGCGTCTTAAAGTATATTCTACCACAGGAGCAGCCAACTTCTGGAATAGATGGGAGTCTTTGAGTTGACTGAGGCATTGACGAGTTAGAAGCGAACTGTTTGCCAAACAAATTCGTTTTCTCTTTTGAATCTGACACGATGTGGTTGTTTATATCAGCAAGTGGAGGAAAAGAAGACCCTCTATTGTCTTCTTTTAAATTTTTTGCAAAAGTCCAAAAAGATTTGCTATTCTTGGGCAAATTAGTTTATTAGTTTACGTTTCAACCTTTGGTTGAACAAGAATTTTTGCTTGTTGATAACTCTCTTGCATCTGTTCCGAACCACTATATAGTTGGCCCTGTAAACCTCCAAACCACTGTCCCGGTACTTTTTGAACGCCTCCTCTTTTTTTAGAATGGTTTCTTTGCAAATACGATTAAACCAAGTTTTGGGTTTCCGCTTAATAGATTTCATGGAGTGAGGTATAAATAATCTCATTCCAAGTATAATAGTTTCACTAATCGCATTTGCAGCAAAGTCAACATTCCTACCACGGAAGCACAGTGACCAATCAAAGGTTTTGTAAAAATTGTTCAGACCTTCCCAGTTAGCATGGTAATAACGCCATACAAATTTTTTGGGAAGGGACCTTTGGTTGGACCCCGGGCCTGCCTGGAAGTTTGTATTGACCAAACAGTGATCAGAGCCCCCCAGGGGGCAACCAACTGAAACCACATACTTTTCAGGGTGTGCGGTTAGAAACAGATCCAAGAGGTGACCTTCTCGATCAGCACGGTCGGATACTAGTTGGATTTTTAACAAGTTGAGAAAGGTGAAATAGAGTGAAAAATAATTCAACTTGTTTCCCAATCGAGTTTTGACTCGGAGAAGAGCTACTGCAAAAGTGAAGCCAGTCTTTGTTATGAACATTAAAATCCCTTGCCAGAACAATTTTAGTTTCAGGATAATAATCGAGAATTCCACTGATCTGGTTTGAAAGGTTTTCAATTTCCATAACAGTTTCCTGTTCACTTGAATTGGGTGATCTGTATAGAAAACAGAAATGTATAACATGCTTTCGAACATGGATTTTGACCCAAACGTAATTGAAAGTTGGGCTTGAAGATTTATATTTGACAAGAGTGTTGAAAGCAATGTCTTTTTTTATATAGATGGCGATGCCTCTTGTAGGAACGAAGTGTGAAATGAGTGAGGAGCCGTTAATATCGAAGTTAACATTTCGGCTACTAACTTGCGTTTCACATAAAGCAAGGATTGCCGGTTTAATTGAAATGGCCCTCAACGACATAGAAGTTCGTTTGTAAACCGCGAATATTACAAAAATTAAGGTTAAAGTTGATAATTTTTTTAAAAATTAGAAAGAACAAAAATAAAGAAAAAGAAGAAAAAAAAAATGCTTATTGTACGAAAAAACAATAGAAAAATAAAACAAAAAAAAAATTTTTTTCAATTTTAATTTTTTCGATTTTAATTTTAAAAGTCTTATTTCGAGCGAGAGAATGGTTTATAACTACGTCCAACAGTTTTTAACTTGCACGATATAGAATCTATATAGAAACTATATGTGCTCTTATTGTAGTAGGTACAACCAAAAACTCAATCAAAATAAAACAAAAGCACAATTACATCTAATTAAAAAAAAACAAAATTTGTAATTGTGACAATATAAATTGTAAAATACAAAAATAGAATGAAACTTTATTGATAATATTGGACATATACCATCAGAATTTATTAATTAAGTTTCGGTGCTTTATGATGGTATATTGAGAGCGATACAAATTGTTTGGAACATTAACATCTATCAATGGGAAGGAGAGAGATGGATATATTGTTTGTTTACCACTAGGAGAATATTAAAAGAAGTATTACTTCAAAACAAAAAAAATTTATTATTATTTTAATTTAGTTAAATGTAAACAAAACAATCCGACACGTGATATTAAAATTTATAATAATTTTATTTTTTAAAAAAAAATTCTATCTAAACAAAAAAATTGATTAAATAATTAGTTAAACAAGTAAAGAAACAGTCAGTCGGTGCAACCGACTTAGAAATACCCTACACCTATTTGGTTCAAATTTAAGGACATATCCATAAGTCATTTTAACACCATAGAAGCTGTTATTAATTTGATCGTAAGACATAGCTAACCAAATTAACTGTATAATACTAAAAACATTTTCTAATTACCCTATCTATTAAAAAATACTACAAATTCATACTAATTTATCTATTTAAAAATAATAAAAAACAAACAAACTTGAAATAAATGAAAATATATTTATTCCAATTCAATTACAAAATGAAAAAATTTTAATTATTAAATTTTGTGATAAAAAGATAATCAAAGCATAATATATTTAATAATCCAAATTTTTAAAAATTGCAATTATTTTAAATGGTTAGTTTATATACCCAATAGAAAAGCTTATAAACGCAAAATATGCAATAAATGTATTTCTAAAATACAATTAAAAATTTACACCTTTTCATATAATTCATTTAAATATAAAAATAAATTTTACATAAATGCAGCAAGTACCTTTGAACATAGCTGAACCACTACAATTAAGTCTAGATTTCGGAGACACATAGGACATAGGAAATATATTCTTTGGCTTCGAAATTAAACTCGACCACAACCAATTCCCATGGTACTTTCATTACTAGTAACCTACTGTTAAATTTCATCAAAATACCGGCATTATTTTTTGAGTTATCCTGTTTTTAAGATATATGTTTGTTAACTCTTGAACTTTTCAAAGGTTCCAGGACCCGAAATTATGGTACGATTTCGCCCATATGCAGTCCCGTCATACTTTCAATACTAGTTAACCCTTGTACACAATTGGAACGCTCTATCTTAATTTTAAGTTACTAGTTTAATAATTTCGATGATAAGCTTTTACACATTGGGGGGTCTAAGAGAGGTTCTGAACCACCACTCCAATTGATCCCAAATTAGGGGGGCACGCAAGAAATAGTAAAGAACACCCTTGTGGCAAATTGGAAGCTTCTACATTTGTTTCAAGTTACTATCTTTATTAATTTCGAAAATATGCTTTAAGGGCCTAAGAACTGAGTGGCTGGTCCCCGATCCACTACTCCAATGGGGCCCAAATTTCAAAGACACTTACGAAATAGGAAGGGACACCCTGATACCAAATTTGGAGGTTCTATCTTCATTGGTTTCGGAATTATGCTAGTTTGGCCTAAATTCGATCAAAAAGTTCTAATTTCCGAACCCATTGTCCAATCCTCACCGTACGTAATCACCGCCGTAGTTTCGCTGCCAATAACCTACAGCACAAATTTCATGAAGATAGCCTCATTAGTTGTTGAGTTATCGTGATTTTTTATATACGTTCCTTAGCCCTGACATCGATTAAAAGGTCCGGAATCCGAACCGTTGGGCTGATTTCGCCCTTATATAGTCCGCGCTATACTTATAGTACTAGTTAACCCTTGTACACAATTTTAACGGTCTATCCTAATTTTAAGTAATTATTTTTAGTAATTTCGATTATAAGCCTTTAAAACTTGGGAGGTCTGAGAGGGGTACAGAACCACTACTCCAATTGATCCCAAATTAGGGGAACACGCAAGAGATAGTAAAGAACACCCTTGTGGCAAATTGGAAGCTTCTACATTTTTTCAAGTTGTTATCTTTAATAATTTTAAAGATATGCTTTAAGGTCCTCGGAAATGTGTGGCTGGTCCCCGACCCACTACTCCAATGGGACCCAAATTCACAAGGCACTTAGGAAATAGGAAGGGACACCCTGATACTAAATTTGGAGGTTCTATCTTCATTGGTTTCGGAATTATGCTCGTTTGGCCTAAATTCGATCAAAAAGTTCTAGGTTCCGAACCCATGGTCCAATCCCGACCTTACGCAATTCCCGAAGTAGTTTCATTACTAGTAACCTACAGCACAAATTTGATGAAGATAGCGTCATTAGTTGTTGAGTTATCGTGATTTTTTATATTTGTTCATTAGCCCTGAAACCGATTAAAAGGTCCAGAATCCGAACCCATGGGCCGATTTCGCCCATATGCAATCCCCGCTGTACTTTCAGTCCTAGTAACCTACAGTTAAAATTTCATCAAGATAGCTCCATTATTTTTTGAGTTATCGTGCCTACGGACGGACGGACGGACGGACATGGCTATATCGACTAAGGCGGTCACGCTGATCACAAATATATATACTTTTCCATATCTAGCTCGCTTCCTTTAGGTGGTTACAAACACCATACCAAAGTTAATATACCCCTTTACCTATTCTATAGGTGTAGGGTATAAAAATATTAAAAAACAAAAAAACTTGAAATAATGAAAATATATTTATTCCAATTCAATTACAAAATGAAAAAATTTTAATTATTAAATTTTGTGATAAAAAGATAATCAAAGCATAATATATTTAATAATCCAAATTTTTAAAAATTGCAATTATTTTAAATGGTTAGTTTATATACCTAATAGAAAAGCTTATAAACGCAAAATATGCAATAAATGTATTTCTAAAATACAATTAAAAATTTACACCTTTTCATATAATTCACTTAAATATAAAAATAAATTTTATATAAATGCAGCAAGTACCTTTGAACATAGCTGAACCACTACAATTAAGTCTAGATTTCGGAGACACATAGGACATAGGAAATATATTCTTTGGCTTCGAAATTAAACTCGACCACAACCAATTCCCATGGTACTTTCATTACTAGTAACCTACTGTTAAATTTCATCAAAATACCGGCATTATTTTTTGAGTTATGGTGTTTGTAAGATATATGTTTGTTAGTCCTTGAACTTTTCAAGGGTTCCAGGACCCGAAATTATGGTACGATTTCGCCCATATGCAGTCCCGTCATACTTTCAGTACTAGTTAACCCTTGTACACAATTGGAACGCTCTATCTTAATTTTAAGTTACTAGTTTTATTAATTTCGATGATAAGCTTTTACACATTGGGGGGTCTAAGAGAGGTTCTGAACCACCACTCCAATTGATCCCAAATTAGGGGGGCACGCAAGAAATAGTAAAGAACACCCTTGTGGCAAATTGGAAGCTTCTACATTTGTTTCAAGTAACTATCTTTATTAATTTCGAAAATATGCTTTAAGGGCCTAAGAACTGAGTGGCTGGTCCCCGATCCACTACTCCAATGGGGCCCGAATTTCAAAGACACTTACGAAATAGGAAGGGACACCCTGATACCAAATTTGGAGGTTCTATCTTCATTGGTTTCATAATTATGCTCGTTTGGCCTAAATTCGATCAAAAAGTTCTAAGTTCCGAACCCATTGTCCAACCCTCACCGTACGTAATCACCGCCGTAGTTTCACTGCCAATAACCTACAGCACAAATTTCATGAAGATAGCCTCATTAGTTGTTGAGTTATCGTGATTTTTTATATATGTTCCTTAGCCCTGACATCGATTAAAAGGTCCGGAATCCGAACCGTTGGGCTGATTTCGCCCTTATATAGTCCGCGCTGTACTTATAGTACTAGTTAACCCTTGTACACAATTTTAACGGTCTATCCTAATTTTAAGTAACTATTTTTAGTAATTTCGATTATAAGCCTTTAAAATTTGGGAGTTCTGAGAGGGGTACAGAACCACCACTCCAATTGATCCCAAATTAGGGGGGCACGCAAGAGATAGTAAAGAACACCCTTGTGGCAAATTGGAAACTTCTACATTTTTTCAAGTTGTTATCTTTATTAATTTTAAAGATATGCTTTAAGGTCTTCGGAAATGTGTGGCTGGTTCCCGACCCACTACTCCAATGGGACCCAAATTCACAAGACACTTAGGAAATAGGAAGGGACACCCTGATACTAAATTTGGAGGTTCTATCTTCATTGGTTTCGAAATTATGCTCGTTTGGCCTAAATTCGATCAAAAAGGTCTAGGTTCCGAACCCATGGTCCAATCCCGACCTTATGCAATTCCCGAAGTAGTTTCATTACTAGTAACCTACAGCACAAATTTGATGAAGATAGCGTCAATAGTTGTTGAGTTATCGTGATTTTTTATATTTGTTCGTTAGCCCTGAAACCGATTAAAAGGTCCAGAATCCGAACCCATGGGCCGATTTCGCCCATATGCAATCCCCGCCGTACTTTCAGTCCTAGTAACCTACAGTTAAAATTTCATCAAGATAGCTCCATTATTTTTTGAGTTATCGTGCCTACGGACGGACGGACGGACGGACGGACGGACGGACGGACATGGCTATATCGACTAAGGCGGTCACGCTGATCACAAATATATATACTTTTCCATATCTAGCTCGCTTCCTTTAGGTGGTTACAAACACCATACCAAAGTTAATATACCCCTTTACCTATTCTATAGGTGTAGGGTATAAAAAATAGAAAAGTAAAATTTATAGTTATAAAAAATAAAAAAATATTTAGTGATAGGTAAAAATAATTTTAGTTGAGAAATTTGTTATTTTAATAGAATGAATAATAATACTTATCTAAAAAATGCCGCCATTGGAAATGCGGCAATGTGGTCCAAACCGATTCAGAAAAAAAAAAATTTTAATTTAAAAATAAAAACAAAACCAACACAAATTTCAAAACAAAGCAGTAAATTAAAATAAAACAGAATTATGTGAAGTAGAAAAGTTAAATTAATTTGAAAAGTTGGTATTTAAAAATTTTTTTCTTTATTCGGATTTAAAAAAGTTATAAAAAAAATTTTTAAAGAATCCGAAACCGGTGTTATCGCAACAAAGGTTGACGACCAACTTCAACTTTTGTGCAGGATTCACGTGAAACCACTGGTCAGATTGTCACTAAATTTTACCTGCATAAATCTGGGAGCCCGGGGGTAACATAAGCTATGTGAAGTTGTTATAAGTCAAATAGTTGCGATTTCAGAGCCATTTTAAGCTTTTTCTTTTTTTTGATGTCGAGGCGAAACGAATAGATCGCTTGCCTTGAAATTTTGCATGAATATTCCCTTAGCTAACGAAATTAGTTGTACAAAGTTGGTTGGAATATATTAACCCAATTCGGACCGTCGGGCTTCCAACCAATTTTTTGTTTCCGATTTGTTTCCAATTTGAAAGGGTGGTTTTGCAGTCGAAAAGAGAGGCGGATACAAAATTTTTGTTAGTTCGATTAACCCGTATGGACACGAGTACGTAATTAAGTTTTCTCAATGTTTTTGTATGTCGAGCCGAAACAGTGTGACCGATTGACTTGAAATTTTGCACAAATGTTCCTCTTAACTGACGCAATAAGTTCTATAAAGTTGGTTGGAATGAAATAACCCATTTCGGCACGATGGCCTTCCAACATTTTTTTGTTTCCGCTTTGTGTCCAATTTTATGGGATGATTTTTCAGTCCAAAAGAGAGACTGGGAAAAATTACAGTTGAGTTCGATTAACTCGTGAATTGAAAGCTCTACTACAATCTTCCTCGTTTTTTTATGAATTTATGAAGTCATAGAATACACCGAATTTTAAAATTCTTTTTCCAAACGTCCAAACGTTTCCTTCATAAAATAATAAAAAAAGGAGGAAGAGTGTAATAGAACTTTCAGCTCTTCCTGTAGATCGACCATATTTTATTCAGACGTTGTCCATTCAATTTAACTACTATTGACAGGTATATGGCAGCAAATCTAAAAAGTTGTATGACAGCAAATCGAACTTACACAAACTTTGGCTATAAAGCTAAACGATTTTTGGGAAAATTTTAGACACCCTACTTAATTAATTATAGGGTAAAGCTCTTATAAATAAAGAAATTTTATGTCAACTATCCGAATCTCCTGCAATATAACAGCTAAATATTAACCCGTAGAGCAGACTGACTGGATTGTAATAGTGATGACGGTTTTTTCTCTTTATCCTAGATTTTCATTTTTTGAGTTATCGTGCGGACGGACGGACATATAGAGCTTGATCGATTCACTTTTCGATTTTTATCCGATTCATACCTTTGAGTGTATATTTATTCCGCTTTTGCTCTGCACCACAAACGTGCTGGCAACGAATTTAGTAACACCGTTTGGCCTACAGTCATACGGGTATTTATTTATTTATTTATAATTAGTTTAACTCAAACTTTACAAAATTTCAACAACTAGTTGTATACAACATATAGAAAAATAATATTAAGCTTATGAATTAAGTTACAATTTCATATTTCTTAAATAAAAATTTTAGTGAACAATAAAAACAACTAAATATATATAAAAAAGATTTTATATTTCTATTTATACAATTTAAGTTTTTGTGTAAGTTTTGAAATTGTGAAATCGATGTGGTTCTTGTGTTTATTACCTATTATCAACATCCTTTGAATCGGTTCATAATTGCAATTTTTTGTTCTATGAAAACTTAACGTAAATAAATGAGTATTACAGAAACGATTATATCAATTAATTTTAATGTTATTGAGAATTTGAAGAGAAGAAATGTTACCTTTTACACCTTCAGTAATAAAAATAACATCAGCAACTTCTCATCTTAATTTTAAAGTTTTCAAGTGAATTAAATTCAACCTGTTTTCATAAGGAGGTAAGATCAGCGGGTTTTACCATTGAAGATATCTCAAAGTAAATCTTAAAAAATTTCTGTACCTCGTAAAATGGTGACCAAACTTGGCTAGCATATTCTAAATTAGGTCTAACAAGACACGAATATAAAGATTTAAGAACATAAGGATCATTTAATTCTTTAGAACAAAGTTTTATAAAACCAAGAGAATTAGTTTTATAATATAACAGAAATGAAGTTTAAAATTAAGCCTATCCACGAAGTAAACGCCTAGGTTTTTAGTAGAATTCGTTTTAGAAATGCTAATTCCGTTCAAGCAGTAATAAAAACAAATCGCATTAAGATGACGTGTGAAACACATAAGTGCACATTTATTTACATTTAGAAGAAAATTATTGTTTTTACACCAATTAAAAAATTATCTAAATAATTTTTTAAAAGTAAGGCATCATTTAGAGACTCAATTTTCTTAAAAATGTTCATGTCATCCGCATATATTTGAAGCTCCCTATTAACAATAACTGAAGAAACATCGTTTACTGAATTGTGACTGAATTGTAGAACTCCGGAATTGGCGTTAAAAAGTTTAGAAGTGATGTTTCTAAATAAAACAATGTATGTCCTATCTGATAAATATGAGTCAACCCATTTCACAAAAATATTTGTGAAACCAAGTTTTCTCAGTTTTATCAGTATTATAGAATGTGGTAAAACATCAAATGCTATAATCTATAATCTGTAAAGATAAAATCAGCTTAAAAAACCCTCTTCCACATTGTTTTTTTTAAAGTTGAAACTGACTCAACAAGATTAGTAACTGTTGATTTTTGATCCATATATCCATGATAAATCAAAAAAGCTTTACGGCGACTATGAATAGAATCATACATTATTCGAACAGTTTTGGAAGAGCAGAAAGTTTCGCAATTGGTCGATAATTAATAATTTCATTTTTTGCATTTTTCTTATGAATATGTCTTACATATGAGTGTTTCCAGATAAAAGGAAACAATCCTGAATTTAAAGAAGAATTAAACAGTATTAAAAGCGGAATAGCCAAAGCGCTTGAACATTTTTTGAGTATAATTTCCGGAATACCATCTGGTCCGGGAAGATTATTATTCTCAAGTTTGTCTAACTATATTTTTATGACACCTTCATTAATATTTGTATTAGACCAAGTAGTTTTCGAAAAGTATCCAAATAATCATTATAATTTGGTGTAAAAATAGAATTACTACAAGAAGAACAGAAATATTCACGAGTAATTCAGACAATAATTTGAATTCATCAAAAAGAATTTTAAATCTATTATAAGCATGCGAATTCTTCGATTTAAAATAACAACCAATTAAATACCGAATAAAAGTCAAACGAATTAATGAATTCAGTTAAAGCAGCAAAGTTAGCTTTGTTAAAATTAAAACTATAAGAATTAGAATAATCAGAATTGATTGGTGAATTTATACAAAGAGTAAAACCTAATGGTGGATGAAACTTATCAATAACTATTAAAGGGAAGGTATTTTCGCGGACACTAAATCCTGTTGTTTATCCTGAAAGTTACAAATTTTTGAGACTTGTTGCAAATAATTAGTACTTAATTTATCAATAAATACAAATTCACATTCAGTCTCAATATATTTCGGAATGTTCCTCATCATGGTTTACCCATTTAAGTTTGTGAAAATTAAAACCAATACATAAAATCAATTTATCTTTAGGACTATAGTCATTGCAAATAAAATCTTTCCTTTTACCTACAGAAAAATAAATATCAGAATCAGACGAAGAAGGAATATAACAGTTAACAAGATATAAATTTTTAGAATGAAGTTTAATTTTCACAATGATAACTTCAAGGTCTTCTAATCCAGGGGCCTTGACTTGATTTGCATTAAAATAATTTTTTATCGCAATTAAAACTCCACCTCTTTACGACGTTCACCATCAGGGTAATCGGATAGATTAGAATATCCATCTTTCCTAAAAACTGTATAACATTTATCAAAAAGCTCTAAGTCCAATATGGTTGGATTTAACCACGTTTCAGTTAATGCAAATACGTCAAAATTTAAAATAGATGAATTTAAAAAATCATCCCTAGTCTTTGTTCTTAAACCTTTAACATTTTGATAATAAAAGGACATGTTATATCTATTTAAGTTACGGTTGATAGATAGCTTGAGAAGATTATTTGGAGGCGCTTTAAATGTTTATAATAATTGCTCTCACAGTGACTTCGATAAGATTTAATATCATCTTTTACATCTTTTTCCGAAGCATCTATAGAATTGTGAGTTTGAATATATAAGTTATATAGGTCTTCGTATTTAGTTGGGGGTCCTTCGTTATTGATTAAAATTTTGAGGTTAGTACGAGTTTTACCTTCTAGAATACGATTATAGGAATCATTGTGAAGGTAAGCTAAAAATAGCCTAACCTTTTTATAAACTCGTTCCTCCCGAAATCTTGAAAGAGCATACGCGCCCTCTCCGAGTAGTGATTCATGAGTCATTCAAGTAATGGGTGGCATAAGAGGTTTAACAAACGACTTATTTATTGTACCACCATTTACAGTACTAGAATAACTTTTTTCAAGTACATCTGTAGGAGAAACCGAAATAATTGCTACATTCGCATAGTTGGTAATATTGTTACCATTGTCAATTTTATTAATATAAAATTAATCCTTGTAGAATAGATCTTAATTCAAATTTAAATTTTTTTAAAAAAACCTTATTGATTCTACTTTTTTTAATTAATTTTCTCTAATAATAAGTAAGAAAAATAATAAATAATAAAAAAATTTAACACAAATTATTTTATTTTTAAAATTATCATTATTTTATTATTTTAAAAAATTAATCAATATAAAATGTATGCATTTCGAGCATAGCCAATCATCAGCACTGCACGATTGCTATTAAATATAAATATATGTATATATATATGTATTAGAGAACCCTTATAAATATATTATGTCATAAATCAAATTAAATTAAAAAATAAAAAATAAAAATTGAACGAAATTAAAACAAAATTACAAAAACAAAATCAAATAAAATTATAACATATTAAAAAATAAAATAAAATAAAAATTGAACGAAATTAAAACAAAATTACAAAAACAAAATTAAATAAAATTATAACATATTAAAAAAAAATAAAATAAAATAAAAATTGAACGAAATTAAAACAAAATTACAAAAACAAAATTAAATAAAATTATAACATATTATAAAAGTTTTTAAACATTCGTCAAGTTAAATCAAAAAAGAAATATTTTAAATAAACTAATAAATTGAACGGAATTACAAAAACAAAAAAATTTTTTATATTATAATAAGTTAGGGAATGCTATCAAATAAAAACGTATCAGTATTTCCTTTGTCTGCATTCATATTGTTGTTGTCTTTATTAATGTAATACGTTTCATATGCATCTAATTTTGCTGGGTTCCTAATACATTTTACTAAATTAAGTTCGTATGAATTTAAGTTGAGATGGAGTTTCTCAAATGCATGGATTGATACTCCAGATTTTTTATGTTGTCCGTTTTTAATATAGCTTAAATGTTCTTTGAATCTATCCCCTATTTTTCTTTTGGTTTGTCCATAATAATTAATATTGCACTCTTTACATGTAATTTTATATATACCTGATTTATTTACATTCTCAGGTTTGTTTTTTGTTGATTTAAATAAATAGCCAATTTTGTTTTTATTCTCATATACAATATCCATATTAAATTTTTTATAAATGGGTTTAAGATGATTTGTGACCTCCGGAATATAATTGAAAGAAATCCTTTTTCTTTTTAAATTATTTGGTGTATTTAAATTTTGTCGAATTAGTGTTGTCATGTTATTTTTCTTATTCCGTTTAGAATGTATTGCAACTAATTCGTCTACTAATGTTTCTGGGTATCCATTAACATTAGCAATTTCTTTAATGTAATTGTATTCTATTTTGAAATTATTGATGGATAAAGGTAATTTACATAAACGATGTACCATTGAATGGAAACTGGCATGTTTATGTTGAATTGGACCAAACGAATCTGAAGTTATATATCTCATAGTTGATGTTGGTTTATGATATATACCGATATCAATTTTGTTCCCATTTCTCTTCAGTTCTAAATCTAAAAATTGTAGTGTATTGTCTCTTTCCAATTCATACGTAAAATGAATGGTTGTGTATTGCTGATTGATAATATTTAAAATGTTTAGATACTCTGTTTTTTTGATAATGGCGAAAATATCATCAATTTAATTCTCCTATATTTAAGGAAAGTTAATGTTCCTGTACAAAAAAGGAGAACATACTTAAAAGCGGCACACACATGCATGAACCAAAATTTTTTTCAATTTCGAAACAAATTTTATAAAATTGAACAGGGCACCAGCATGGGAAATCCGCTTTCTCCTTTTATTGCTGAAATATTCATGGCTGAATTTGAGATAAATCTAATGAAATTAAATTTACTCCCCAAAATTTGGTT